>JAWNPC010000953.1:577500-650000 GCA_035045365.1 Drosophila leonis | reverse complement strand
TCATTAGAATTTCCCTGAGTAACGAGTGGCGAATGGCAAGTGGCGAGTGTCTGTGGCGAGTGACTGTGTATGTGTCTGTATGTGTGTGTGTATGTGTGTGTGTGTGTGTGTATTTGATAGATAAATAGAGACTGAAAATTTCGAGCAACAAACTTGAATGAGCAGTAGTAGTAAGTAGTATGTCGCAAGCACTTGCTTTTTTTTTTTTTTTTTTTTGCTTAAACATAACGCATATTTATCGAGTTGTTAGGCAAAACAATTTACAGTTAATCATAGATATATAAATATATAAATATTATATATATTTATCAATTAATTAGGCATATATAATCCCTGAGCCGTCACAGCTAAAGGTAATACAATATATAAAATATATTTTGTTCCATATACAATATAATTCTTCAGCTTTTGCACATCGTTGGCTCCCCCAAAGTATGCAACGTTGAGTGATACTTGCCCATATACGATATACGATATACGATATACGATATACGATATAAGCAATACATGCGTCAAGTCAAATATTAAGGTGCACTTAAAGGACAGAAAAAGAAAGCAAAGAATAAAGCAAAACTTATTTTTATATATGTTTTCACTACAATTATGGTGATGAGACTTACGTGAGAGATTTATATATTTATATATAATTATTTTGTATATATATTTAAAAATTATTCGTGCAATTGATAACATTTTAGGCATTTACATTTGGTAATTGATGAGCTTATATAGGGTGCATTAGTGTGTGCTACAAATACGCAAGCAGTTCATGCTGCTTGTAGTCCTTGCAGCCAATGCAAACTGAAGCAAGGACAATGTCAGTTAGAGCTGCAGGACATGAGAAATCGAAAGGAAACACAAAAATAAAAGAAGGCAAATGCAGCTGATCTCCATTGTGATTAGCTAAGCTTAGCTATGTATATATAGATACATAGACATAGATAAGGATAATACAAAAAATACGAGACACAAGTTACAAATACAGTACAGGTGTGTGTCAGTGTGTGTGTGTGCGTGTGTGTGTAAGGGGTTGCCCGTTGCAAGTGGTTTACTTGTGGTTGGATTGTCTCAGTGTATGTGTGTGTGTGTGTGGATATATATAATACAGTTATTGTTAGTATTAAGTATATAGAATAGGAGCTGTTAAGCATATATATAGATATATGTATAAGTAGTAAATAGTATATATAGTTTAGTTTAGTATATATGTTATTGGTACTGGTTGAAGTGTTAGTTCATGTATTTTGCATTATTTTATGTTTGTTTGGTTTCTTTTTTTCTTTTTTTTTTTTTTTTGGTTTTATTTTTTTGGCATACATTTGAATTTCGTTCAACACTGTGATATCTTTTTCTTTTTCTTTTGGACTTATCGAAATTTCAAAATAATAAACAATACACATCTCAAAACATCTATAGAAAAAATGAATCTGTCAACTGCTCAAGTGGTATTGAGTGCAGTTGATGTTCACAAAAAAACTGCTGAGTCTACGATATTACGATATGAGGATTGGGGGTATGAATTGCTCGATTGCCAACATATATGCTGCCTGTCCGTTTGCTGTGATTCAGTTTATATATATATATAAATATATATATATATATATATATATTTGTTTTTTATATTTTATATTTTTAATTAACCAAATTTAATACAACAATTTTATACACACACACACGCACACACACAAAAACATTGAAATTAGCATTGTGAATAGTAGAAGAAGAAGGTGGAGAGGGTTGTTCTTTTTTTTGGGTTTGCGGCAAGGAATCTTGTGGATGTTTGCCAGTTGGGTTTGGTGTTTGTTTCGGTTGGCTGGTCTGCTCTGGTTCATCATCAAAAAACAAAGCGTTGCCAGCCGCCGGCCGAGGCAAGCGGCGGCATGCAAAAATAACACAGTTGCATACTTTTGGGCGTGTCGCCGTTTGAACTGCTCAGATGTTTCATTCGAGTATATATCTTAAATGTTTTATGTTTTATTATAGATTTTATTTGCTTTTTATAAATATATATATTGTTTTTTCTTTTTTTTTGGTTTCAGCTTCAGTTTGGCATTTCTTTTGATAAAAATTCTTCACATATTTGACTTAAAATTGTTTTTTCTTATATTTTTGTTTTTGCTTTCGATCAAAATTGCACATTTTCAACAACATCAACAACGACAACTACTTTTTGGTATTATGAATAATAATAATAGTTTATTATAAGTGTTATTCGCTTATATACATATATATATATATATAGAGAGAGAGAGCCACAATATATATATGTATATATACAAAGAACATATTGGATTAGATATATATATATATATATGGAACATACGTATGCATATATGTGTATATATGTATAGATATGTATGTATGCATATGTTGGAGTAACAAGTACAAGTACAAGATACGATATATAAATACGATATATGCATATGATAGTGATGGCATGATGGCTGCAAACGCGCGCACGCACAGCTATCGATGAGGTGGTCGATAGTTAGCGCATCGCCCTCGGCTATAGAACACAGGTTCTAGGGCCAATGGTTGCGCATCGGAGCAATGCAAATCAAAGTGAAACAAAGACATACAAAAAGAAAAATAATCAAAAAAAAAGACAGCATCAAATCACAATTCGCAAATCACAAATTGAACCAATTTGAACTCAAACAAATATTTACAGAAAACAAATCAATTTCTTTTCAGATTAATACAAGGCACAATATTTGGTTACAGTTTACGATAAGAATAGCTAATAAGATACGATTATTTAGTGTTTAGTATTTGGTATATATATGTACGAGTATATAAGAGTTAATGTCAATGTTAATGTTAATGTTAATGTTCATGTTAATGTTCATGTTAGTTAGCAACGCATACGAATACACATACACATACATCAGCTCATACACATACACATACACATACACATACACATTCATATATACATGTACATATTACATATTACAAACATACATACATAACTTACACAGACATATATATATATATATACATATACATATACATATGTGTGTGTGTGTGTGCTTTAAAATATCGTTAGATTATACATACCACGATCTGGAAGGAATTCTTACAAGTCATACGCTGCGTATGCGTCATATGGCAAACGAATATCGTATAATTAGGTTAAGTATGCATGTATGTATGTCTGTACATATATATATATATTTTCGCATTAGCTTGCTTAGTTGTTAGGTTAGTTTCAGATACTTGAGATAAAGATAAAGATACGTACGTGTAGTTACATATACCATACATACATGTGCCGTGTGTTTTGACTGGTTATTGTATGCGTTACGGTTACGGTTACGGTTACGGTTACGTTTACGTTTACGGATTACGATATCGAATATGAATACGAATACGAATACGAATACGAATACGGATATGGTTAAGTTATTATCTGCCATGTGGTACACTTTTGGGCTACTTTAAGCGCCGATAATAAACAAAAACAAAAATAAAAATAAAAATAAACAAAAATTAAAAGTAATTTATCGAATATATATATATTTAGTTTGTATATAAGAATAGGTACAACAGGCTTCAATTCTTTCACTCGAATATGAATGCTGTTTAGACTCGTGCAATTTGCTCTTAGCTACATTAGGACAACGAAATCAAGTTAAAAACAAAAACACAAAATGGCAAAACTCAAAATTTGGTTCAAATTGCAGAAAGAGAGCTGCGATCTCTGGACTTATTCAACTAATTCTTCATTTCGACGGCCTCTCAACGAACTGCTGGTTGTGTGCTAGTGGGGTAGTGGGAGCTTTGGCGAGGGAAGGGTGGATCAGTGTGAAGCTTTTTTTTTTTTTTTTTTTTTGAAGTTGAAGCCCATCGGAATCGAAATCATAAAACATAATTCAAATATGAAAATAAACAAATAAATTATTTTTTTAGTGTTTGCAGGAAAATAAATTGTTAGAGAGCGAGCGAGAGCAATAGATAGATAGATAGAGAGAGAGAGATAGGCAGACAGAGATAGATAGATAGAGAGAGAGAGAGAGAGAGGGCAATGTTCCCGTTTAGAGTTTGCTAAATTTCAAGTTGCTTTTATGTGTTTTGTCAGAGTTCGATTTGTATTTTTTTTCTTTTTTCTTTTTTTTCGGTTCTTTTTTTTTTTTTGGCAAATTAGTTAAACAGAACAACATATACGCGGCAATAGAGCTATTTAGGGGCTAAAATGCTGTTGATGAATCGATGTTTGGATTTGCAGGAACTACTACTTATCGCAGCTTTTTGTTTAGTTTCTCATTTTTGTTTTTTGTTTCAATATTGTTATAAGGTAAATTGTAAACTGTACTTTTGCACTTAGTTGATACGCATAAATAGTCATCGTTATTGATATATGTGGAAAATTATAGTAGAATTATATATATATATATATAAGTATATATAAATATGTGTAACAGAAATTAAATGAAAAGAAATTCAGCTGAGATGGCTTGGGGCCATCGGTCGTATAATATATATGTATATATTCTCATTATATCATCAGATTGTTCAGTTATTATTATCATTCATGACAAAGCATTCGCAACACTTTACTATACTTTTACATGGCTGTGTGGCTGTGTGTCTGTGTGTGTGTGTCTGTGTGTGTGTGTGTGTGTGTGTGTGTGGGTATGGGTGTGTGTATATAGAGTTACATATACATCAATATAGGTACTGAGAGAGACAGAGAGAGAGAGAGATAGAGAGAGAGAGACAGAGAGAGAGAAACATTTGGTGTGGCTTGCTCTCATTACTTATAATAAGTTTGTATTAAATTTGATTATTTTCATATATTTTTTTTATATTTTATAAAATTTGTTTTTTTATTTGTTATTATTTGTTATTTAATTTCTTATTTTATTTTATTTTTTATTATTTTCTGTTGTTTTTTTTCAATTTGTTTTCATTTATTTATTTATATTTTTGTAGACAGCAGCATATGTTTTTTTTTTTAGTATTGTGGCAGGCGAGCAATCAGTTACCGTTGAATTCTCACGTAAAACGTTGCTTTTGATAAAATATCGATTATCGATTACGCTTCAATTGCAATCAATTTGCATCCCCTAAATTGGATTCGTTATATTTTCTCTGTATTTTTTGTTTGTCTTTTTTTTTCTTTTTCTTTCATTTCTTTGTTTGGGTTGATCGCGCTCATGTTTTCCGACTCAAAACGCAAGAAACTAAATGAGAGAGAGAGAGAGAGAGAGAGAGAAGCGACAAAGCAAAATGAAACGAAAACAAAAACCAAATGCGTAAAATGTAACACAAACATTAGCCGCTAGATGGCGCTGGTGCGGCTAATCGATAGCTAAAGCATAAACTGAACAAACGATAAAATCTTTGGAAAAAATTTGCATCTAATAAATATCTGAACTACAATATATATGCAATTTGTAATTATGAAAGGAAACGCATTTGAAGAGAGTGTGATTAACAGATAGAAATAGAGGGAAGAGATTGATAGAGAGAGAGAGAGAGAGAGAGAGAGAAAGGGAAAAACAGAGACAGTGATGAACTTTGGATAGCTGGGTAGTAGAGAGTAGAGAGTTTGAGGACTTTTCTTTAGAGTTTCTTTTCTTTTCTTTTTTTGGTTTTGGTTTTGGTTTCTTTTTTGTTTTTTGTTTTTGGATAGTTAATGACTAGAATTGTTTTGTTTGTAATTACCATTTTCTATCACTTTGCGTTTGGGGGGATGGCACCGCGGGCACCAACCAACCCTCTGAGTGCACGCGGTGGCCGGTGGTGGGCGTGGCACGCACACACACGCACGACGCACGCACGCAAATCAGATCAGTCGTAGCCTGAGCGTATCTTACGGGCAGTTAATGTTAATGTGCTGCTGTAGCTGTTAACGTTAAAGTTACTGTTACTGTTACTGTTACGGCTACTGTTAACGCTGTTGAACTGCTTGCTGAAGACTTTTGAATTGCCGTTGGCTGTTGTCGATAGATAGATATATATAATATATATATATATATTTATATGTTTCTGTTTATTGTTGATGACACGCTTAAGTTTTTTTGTTTTGATTATGTTGTTGAACGTTTGATGGCTTATTTGATTATTGTTATCGATATGTCGCTTATCGGTAATCGTCTTTCGATTTTTGATTTACAAGTTTGATTCAGTTGCACAAGCTAAGGCCACCGTGTTAGTTGCCCTGTTTTCGAATATTTTTGTTTGTTTTGTTGTCGTTTCACGTCACGTCACGTCACGTCACGTTGCTTTCATTGCTGTTCATTAGTTTATAATTGTTATACATAAGTATATGGCCTATATACACACATACATACGAGTTATCACATGGTTAGCATTGTTTATGTCTTTTGATCATTGTTGCTTAGCATTTTGACTGGTGCTGCTGTTGCTGTTGCTGTTGCTGTTGCTGTTCTTGTGGCTCTTGGCAACACTGGCAATCCACATTTCGCTGCACTCTCAACTGTCGTCAGTCGTTGTCCTTGCGGCTACGGCTGTCTGCAGCATCACTAGATTCTGTGGCAACAGTGTCTCATTCTGGCTCTGGCTCTGGCTCTGGCGCTGGCTTCGCTTGGGTGCAGATCTGGGCTTGCTGGCCAGTCGATGCCTTGCACTTGCAGCTGGGCCGTCAGCTTCTTCCTCAGCCAGCGTCTCTCTAGTTGCTGTTGCACTTGCTGCCTTTAAGCTTGCTGCTTGCTCAGCATCGCGCATCGCTGTCGCGGTTGCCTCATTCGTATCGTTAACCAGGCTCAGGGTCGTCTCATAGCCGCCGCTGCTGTTGCTGTAGTCGATCTTCAGGTTCATTTATTAGCATCGTTGTTTGGTATTTTTGGTATTTTTGTTTGGTTTGGTTTTGTTTTTTTTTTTTGTTTTTTTGAGAAATAATACAAAGTAGTTTTGGTTTAAAACGTTTAGAATTCAATGAATTAACTGTGCCCAACGCACATCTTTGTGTGTGTGTGTAACATCGATATATAAATTAAAGTTAAAGCCTAACAAAGAACAAACACACGCACGCATACGCACACATATAGACAACAATGCATACGAAACTGTTAAGACACAGACAGAAGAAACCAAAACTGAGGAAATAAACACATTGACTAAATTGTAAACTACAAAAAAAAAACAGAAATTTTGGTTTTTGGCAAATTTTAAAAATAATTAAAAAATACACTGAGAAAAATAAGACATTAATTTATATATTCAATCACAGATCAGCGTACGCTAAGCATTGTCAATCCAAAATACAGCCAATTACAATAATGAGCAGCAATGAAAACAAAAACAAAAACAAACAACAAAAAAAAAAAACTATTAAGAGAAGTACAAAAATCTAGACAAATGATTTTGTTGTCTATTTGTTTTAGTTGTTGTTGTTGTTGTTGTTAGATAGACATAAGGACATACAAGTATAGAACTGTACGTATGTTTGTATATGTTTATGTATTACATAAGAGCCACATACATATGTGCACTTATATAAACATAAAGACAGAGAAAAAGAGAGAGAGAGAGATATATATATATATGTAGAGAGAGAGAGAGAGAGAAATCTGAGTCTGAATCTGAATCTGAATCTGAATGGAATGGCAAATGGACAATGGTTATTAAATGGACTATGGTTATGGACAATGGACAATGGACAATGGGCAAATGGACAATGGGCAAATGGGTAAGTGGGCAATGGGCAATGGGCAATGGGCAATGGGCAAGTGGTTGCTCTATGAAAATGGTCAGCCCGCTGTCGGGCCTCACGCGTCCTTTGCAATTGTTTTGTTGTTGTTGCTGTTCTTTCTTTTCATTGCGTTTTGTTTTTTGTATTTTTTTTTTTATATATTTTTTATGTCTGTCTTTTGTTGCATTTTGTCGTTTTAAATTCTTTTGTGTTATATATATAAGTATATATATATATATACATAAATATATATACATATGCTTTTTGTTTATTGTTCAAATATTTGATTAATTTTTGATTCGGTTTTTTCTGTTTTTTCTGTTTTTTCTGTTTTTTTGGTTTATTTTGAACTCTAGAAAATGTTGGTTTCTAATGCTTGCTTGATAGACGCACGCTCACTCGCTCGCTATTTAGAATCACATTTCGATTGGCAATGTTTTGAATGATGATAAGAGGAGCCCTACCAGTACGCCGCGTATGATGCTGATATGAGAGTCAATAATGGGGTATGCCTAGAGTGCATAGGCAGTTAGTTCGTCATGAGAGAGACATGCAAATTGTAGTCGCTCGCTCGCCATGTGATTTGTTTTGCTTATCAGCTGTTTTTCTTTTCTTTTTTTTTAATGTTATTATTCAGTTATTGGTTTATATGGATTATACCTATTTGTTGTTAGGGGCATATGTATATATGTGATTGATTGATTGATTGCCTAACATAATTGCTCTGTTATCAATTGGATAATTGCTCTGCGTGGCACCTATGCTTGCCGTCGTTGTCTTTTTAGCTCGTTGCTGATGCTGGCTCAGAGTTGCAGATGATTTTCAGTTAATATTATAGAGACATTTGTTTGACTTGATCATAATGCGAGTTATTTGATGGTTTTGTTTGGTTTGGTTTGGTTTGGTTTGTTCTCAAGTTAACAATTACATGGATGGTAGACAAGAGACATGAAGTTGTCATGTAGTGTAACAAATGTTATGTACATTGACGTAACCAATATTTATGTTTTTATATATTATATTTTGTTTGTTTGTTTGTTTTTTTTTTTGTTTTTTTTCGTATATCATAAATTGTATTGTATTTTTGTTTTTTGTTTTCGTTTTTTTTTTGTTATGTTTACAAAGGTAGTAGTAGAAGTAGTAATAAGTAAGATAGTAGTAGATAGAAGTTACATATATTTATTTTTTGTTTTTTTTTTCGGTTTTTTTTTTTTTTTGGTTTTTCTCGAATGGTATCGAATCAACATATATAGTTTTTTTTTTTGGTTTTTTTTTTTATAGTGATATGTATGTTAAAAAAAAAAAAAATAGATAGAGGTAAACAAGAACCAAAACGTTTTTGCCGGAATAAAAATAGAGCAAGTTGATATGGATTAGTACATTTGTTAAAATGGAAATAGTTGACACTCACCGATGATCTACTCACTTGCATAAACGCATAGACACCACGTAAAAACTCCATGTTATTTTGTTGCTCTTGAGAACCCTTCTTTGTCGTTCGTTGCGCCCGACTTATGTACTGCTTGACGGTGTCGGCGACCAGATGCGGCTTTAGCTTGCGCGATAGAACGCTGCAAAATGGAGGAGATAAAGGAAGTTCCATTAAGATAATGTGTAACTAAGCGGCATTGCGCGGCTCAACTTAGTTAACTGTGAACATGCAGCGAAATTGTATTTGCCATAGTTTGACTAAGGCAAAAGTCCTTAAGATGTTTTATTAAGTTGTAATTTGAGAGGTTTTTCTTAAGTTCAATTTAAATTAGCAAATAGAGAAAGCAAGATCTTCATAGCTGCTCCCGCCTATTGTCATGCTCTTGAACTGATTTGCTAGCTCTTCAACTGAATGCACATCAGCTCAGCTGCGTAGAAGTCGAACTTCTCTAAGTCCTCTCTCAGTGCTCAAGTTTAAGCCAAAAACTTGCTTAGGCTGCTTAGCAAACTATATATATATATGTATATATCTATATAGAGAGTGAGAGAGCGGTATATATACAGAGAGAGAGAGAGAGAGAGAGAGAGAGAGAGCAGCAGCAGAGCTAGCTATTTATGTACCCTGCTAAGTCGCGACGTCGCGGCTGCCTCGAGGCCTCTCAAAAATGTAAACCGAATCACGGGCTGACTGCGGCCTAGCTAATTGTCACTTGACGTGCTGCCTAAACGGAAACACTTTTGTGTACTTAGTCAAATGCCTTTGTGCTAATTGGCCGCACTCAGCAGCCCCCCCTCTACCCACTCACACACGCTAACCTAAGTCGAGCGCCAGCCACAGCCACATTGCATCGCCATCGCCTTGAACACTCACGGCATTTGTGCGCGATGTTTGTTCTCCTTCTCAAGTTCATGAAATATGCGCAAAGGCCACACACACACACACACACACGAGCGAGTGATGCAAAAGCATCAGCTGTGGGTAAGGGGAGAGCAGAAGGATATACATATCTATGTATACACATATCAACTGTCGAAATCGATGTTGTTGTTGCTGTTGTTGCTGAGAGTTCGTGGGAATTGGTGGCTAATTGAAATGCCGCGCTGACGCCTTCACGCATTTGTGAGTGCGACAATTGGCAAATTGACGCCGTAGATTACGCTTATCGTTTAATTGCTCTAAGCAACAGGAGTCACAGACACCATCAAGTCACTCACTCGTAAACATGACTACCCACACGCACGCACCCACACGCACACACACATAGTTAAGAGCTCAGCAGCTCGAAGCGCATAATTTGAGTTTTATACGCTAAGCTTTTAAGCCGTGTCTGTAAAGCCAAACAGAGCAGAAAAGTGCAGAGCAGTCAGCACTCAGTCAGTAGATTTATTCATGAAATTCATGCCAGCCAGCAGTCAAGTGCTATAAGCAAATGCACAAGCACGACTTCTAGATACCCTGTACACATTATAATTATATTAGAATAAACTTATCAAATGTGTTTGCCTTAGTTGGGTCTGTTACAATCGCTGCTATAACTCATTTCATCTGCATCTCAATTGCATTTAATTCAAGTCACAGTTACATTCAAAGGCTGAAGCCAGTCACATTCTTAGTGTACGTCATGTGTACAGCGTGAGCACAGTTGGCCTGGTCAGTTTGTCAAAGTTGTGGCTGGCGTGTCTGCAGTGACTCTAAGTACACATTGAATTAAGAACGTGATACATTTTGTGATTTTGTATGGCTTAGTGTTGTGATTAGTCAGATTTTATATGCGCTGGACATTGTGGTAATCTTATAAGGAAGTTGTAAAAAAAATGAGGAATATATAAATATCAAGCACAAGAAAAGAAAGAAATTAAACTGAGATTTACATTTAGAAATGTTTATATTCATTGTTAGTATAGAGAGAGAGAGAGAGAGAGAGAGAGAGAGAGAGAGAGAGAGAGAGAGAGAGAGAGAGAGAGAGAGAGAGAGAGAGAGAGAGAGAGAGAGAGAGAGAGAGAGAGAGAGAGAGAGAGAGAGAGAGAGAGAGAGAGAGACAGAGAGAGAAAGAGACATCGAGAAGTTGCCAACTGCTTACTGGATTCCAATAAGAAAGTTTACTTCAAATAAACTATACAGCTGTTCATAAAAATAGTAGTGCGATTGAAATGTAGCAAACAATGAATTCAAAATTTTGTGATAAGCATTAAACAATTTGAATATAAATTTAAATATGTATGGTAATTTTAACACTCATTTCAAATTATTTTCAAAATATTATCACAAATTTTTGCTGTGTAACATTTCAGTCGCACTACTATTTTTATGAACAGCTGTATATGTTATATATATTTATATATATATGCACATATATATTATAACTTTGTACATTTTGCTGGCTTCAGCTCATGTAATTGTTGATTATTGTAAGTCCACAAATTAACAAGGCTTCACACCAAATGTGAGCAGGCTGTCTGTATAGATATTTCAGCAAGCTCACAGCTCTAACATCTGCAGACTTTGTTATGTAAATTATATACAAAATTTCACTTATATCACTAAGCTCTAGTCGAGTGCGATCGACTTGAAGTTAGTTGAGCCTGCAAACGAGCTGCTGTTGCAAGCATTCTAGCTAATGCATACGTACATAGCACACACACAAAAGAATATGAATATGAAGAATATGAATATATGTAATATTTATATATGACGTATCGCTTATAAAGTGATATTGTGAAGTTAACAGCAGAGTCTAGCAGCAAAGTCTAGCAGCAAAATCTAACAGCAAAGCTTAACAGCAAAATCTAGCAGCAGATTCTAGCAGCAGAGTCTAGTAGCAGAGTTTAGCAGCAGAGTTTAGCAGCAAAGTCTAACAGCTGAGTTTAACAGCAGAGTTTAGCAGCAGAGTTAAACAGCAGAGTTTAACAGCAGAGTTTAACAGCAGAGCCTAGCAGCAGAGTTTAGCAGCAAAGTCTAGCAGCAAAATATAACAGTAGAGTCTTTTACTGTTACAGTAGTGTTCGTGCGAGGCTGAGAGCTTGTACAGAGTTGTTGTGAAAGTATTATCCGAGTGAGTTTGCGTCTTGGCAGCACAAAACTCAGTTCTGACTCCAGAGAGAGAGAGAGAGAGAGAGAGAGAGAAAGCTAGTTGTTGCTGCACGTAGTCAAATGTGTTGCTGAATGAGGTGTCTGGTTATTCCATTCGAACAAGGTTGTTATGTTTGCCAGTAGACCCAGAGTAGCGACTAGAGATTAGCATGGAAAGTGGTCATTCAGATGATGATTCCACATATATATATACAATAGATACATATACCCAGACTCTAAGTAAGATATCGATAGTGAATATAATCAAAGTTGATTGGTTAATTCGAGCTGCAGGTGGAGTCTATTGAAGTCTTTAGCTCTTATAGGCTACGAGAACGACGCTTTCAGACTGATCCTGTTGGACAGAGCTTTGAGCAATGAATGACAAGTTATGTTTGATCCGAAAGAGCAAATAATCATTGCATCTATTCATATTCATATAGGTTTATTTGTAACTCAAAATTGTTCAGCTCGCAGGCGGAGCGAAGCCAAGGGGAAAACCCTAAAAGGAGCTGAGAAGAGGGCTGGCCGGACTGGCAAATAAAATTTTTCTGCTCTCATTTAGGCTATACATTATACTGTTTTAGTTTACCTTCAAGTTGACTCTCGTCTTATCAATATCCTTTTGGATAAATAAGTAAATAAATAAATAAGACGTTGTTTCGTCAAGTCTCTCACACAAACACAAACATATTCATATGTATGCATGGCTAGAGTTGCTAATTTTGAACAGCTACAAATTAGATTGATTAGTCTGGGCTGTTGATGCGGATATATAGTTCATGTTGCCTTCTGCATGTTACATATATATTTGCTCAAAAACATGTAACTATTTCCGAAGGGCTTAGGTCATAAACACATGTAGCTGAGCCAAGATTATGCCAAATGTATTTAAACAAAAGCAAATTGCTTGCTTCCTTTTTAATGACCAGTTTCTGTTCGCGCTGCCTGTTTCCACAGCTGAATTCGATTTCAAAATGGAATTAATTTTGAAATAAAAATGGAGTTTTAGGCCAACAGCTGTGCAGCAGCAACAGCCACAACGAATAGCAACCACAATATCAAGTGCAAACACATTGGAATACAAGCGTAAAGAGGAGCAAACACATTTATCTTGATTTTCACGCTGTCAGCGACAACTCAAAAAGGCGACAGTTTGTAAAAAGGTAACAAAAACAACAAAAACAAAAACAAAAAACAACTAAAACAAAACTCGCGCTCGCCCACCGAAAAGAAGTCAATTTCAAGATTTATATTTTTCTTTCCTGCAGTTAAACATTGCCAAAAAAAAAAAAAAAACAGAAAAAATACAAAACAAATCGAGAAAAATAAAAGAAAACTTGTGAGTGCGGTTGGGACGCAATAATAAATTAAAAGCACACGACGCGCAAAAGGTCAAGTGATTAAAAAGGAAAAAAAGAAAAGAAAAAACAAAACAAAGTAAAACGCGTTGTTGGTCTGCCGCAAAGGGGGGGCTGACCTGACCCCAGAACTCGTGAAATAACCAAAAAAAACAGAAACTGAAAAAAAATTGAAATAAAAATAAATTCAAAGAATGCCAACAAATGTCCATAAGGCTTTCGGTTATTTATTTTCTTTGTTTTCTTTTTTTTTTTTGCGCTCGCTCTGAATATTTGCATTTCCAGTTCACTCATTTCGCTTCCGTTTTACAGCTGGGCGCAGTTTTCTTTCAAGTTTCCTTTAATTTGGTTTGGCAGTTCGAGTGGTTGGACCTAATGCGCTGCAATCCGCTGCAGCCTTTAGGAAAAACTCTTTAAGCTGCCCTCCAGCTGTGTCACCTGGGCGTTATAAACTTGCAATTATATTTGCGACAGCATCAAATTGCAGCGGGCAACAGCCGCAGAGCCTTAAAGCCCTCAACCTCAATCAGGTGAAGCAAACAGTTTTCTTTGCACTTTAAGCGGCTGTGCAAGATTTTGATGAAATTTATGTGCGTGTTGAGGGCATTGGCCAATGAGATATTAAGTGAATTAGAAACTTGATATGTGCTTAAAAATAGTTTGTTTTGTTTGCTATATGATAATTTCTGTTTTGGAGCTTAGATAAGTAAGCTTAGATCATAGTAAAGAAAAATATTATATTATATTTGTAATGCCAATGAAATGCACTTAATTGCATAGAAAATGGTATAGAATAAATATGAAAATATAATTTCATTCATGGGACTGCCATGGCTGGCGCCTACAAAACATAAAGTGAAAGGGGATAACCACAACTGCTGAGAGCGGCAACGAACTGATTGATTTAGAACTTGTTCAATGCCTTCTTGCTGCTGCAGTGGGCACTGTTCAGTGTCTCACGGAATGCACATTATCAGTAAGAGTAAACGTAATCCGTAAACGATCCATTGTTATGCGACTTAGCCGCTCTGAAGGACGATTATGTATGACAAACAATGGACGAAGTGTACAATAAGTTTGACGAACAAAGTCAGTATTTTGATAAAAAATGTCAACAAATTGGTGTAAGTCAAACCATAATAAAATGTCAAGCCAAACTCAACAAAAGGCAACTATCAGCTGTTAAATTGATTGTCAAATGAAGCAGTGTTGCCAACTCACACTTGTAAAGCTCTAAAAAACATTCTTAAATATTTTAAATTTAATTATAATATAATATATAATTATAATCTGGATTATATACCTTTTTATATATACTAAATAAGACAACTCTTGTTATATATTTAATATCAATATTAATATAATTTCTTATCAATTATATAAAACAACTTTGAAATTTATTCAACAAATTCTCATCTCGATGTTTATAGCGATATTATGATATTAAAATACATTTGTATATTTTAACTAATTACAGTTAATCAAACACTCGCTTACTAAGCCAACAGCTCAACACATCACAATAGAAAAAATTTCACTTAAATTCAGTTTGAAGTGAAGCCAAAAGTTTGCAACGACCCTGGATGGGCGCCCGTTTGCAGTGTGCTGCGTCCGCGAGATTGTTGCGACCACTGATAATTGTGCAGAGGATGAAAGCTGGACAATGTTCGGATCAAATGAGTTACTCAGTGACAGACGCACACACACACACAGCCATGCGGTAAGCACGAAAGTATGCAATGAGCATGCCCATAGACAACAGTTGCTGTGGCCAGCTACAGTTTTCAATTGCCGATTGACAACAAAATAGAAAATATAAAAAAAGACATCGAGCAGGCAAAAGGGGAAATGGAAATGGAAAAGGAAAGCGAAGCGAAGCGAAGACTAGGCTAAGGCCAAATGGTTGAGCAATGAAATTGCTCTGAAATTGCGATATAATTTTGTATGACATTTGAGATAAGTCTGCGCATAATAAGCGCAATTAGAAGCAAGACTATTAGCAATTGAAAGAGTCAGAGAGAGAGGGAGAGAGAGAGAGAGAGAGAGAGAGAGAGAGAGAGGAAGGGATAGAGACAGGAAGAGAGAGAGAAAGAGTGAGATAGTGCATTGCAATTGACTTGTGGGACGTGCCCTATTGTAAATATTGTTAACAACTAGCAACTGGAAGCGAATAGTTTCACATAAACAGCTGACATATACGACACTAAGATACCCTGTACAAGTTTTGAGAAAACTCTTATGTAGGATAAGTATAGTTGATCATAATATATGCCTCTTAGTAACTAGTCTTTGCGTCATCTCTGATGGCTTTATCTATTGCCATTCCCAAGCTTAAGTCTACGGGAAGAAACTACTTAAAAATAATAAATAAATTATTCTTAAATAATAAATAAATTATTCTTAAATAATAAATAAATTATTCATAAATAATAAAAAAATTATTCTTAGATAATAAATAAATTATTAAAAAATAATAAATAAATTATTAAAAAATAATAAATAAATTATTCTTAAATAAATAAAAAAATAATTTAAAAATAATAAATAAATTATTGAAAAATAATAAATAAATGATAAAAAAAAAAATAAATTATTCTTAAATAAATAAAACAATAATTTTAAAGTAATAAATAAATTATTAAAAAAATAATAAATAAATAATTTTTAAATAAATAAAAAAATAATTTAAAAGTAATAAATAAATTATTCTTAAATAAATAATTTAAAAGTAATAAATAAATTATTAAAAAATAATAAATAAATTATTAAAATATAATAAATAAATTATTAAAAAATAAAAAAAAAATTATTATTAAATAATAAATAAATTATTAAAAAATAATAAAAAAAAATTATTATTAAATAATAAATAAATTATTTAAAAATAATAAATAAATTATTCTTAAATAATACTTTGAAAAAATTAAAAATAATAAATACATTATTCTTAAATAATAAATAAATGATTAAAAAATAATAAGTAAATTCTTAAAAAATAATAAGTAAATAATTTATACTTAAATAATAAATAAATTATAAAAAAAATTATAATACGAAAAAATATAAAAATAATAAATAAACTATATTTTTGTTTAATTTTTTTATTTATATATATTTATATTAAGTATTTATATAATTTGTTAATTTTATTTGATTAAGTCTTAAGTTTGAATATTCAGAAGTTAACTTATTTATATAAAATTAATTGTTATTTATAATAGAAATATGTTTTAATTTAATAATATGAATTGAATGGATCTACTGAGAGTTAGTTTGGAATTTCTTGCGCCTCATTAAGATATTTTTTTTGCGCTCAGGCTTGAGTACTCAATCTTAACTCTCAAGAAATATAAAACTAATTTAAATATTATTTCAATTAAATGTGGAATATGAAGAAGTTTTTTTTATAAAATTCCACTTCTGTTTGCTTCACAATTTGTCAAGTATTTATTTTTTATTATTTTGCTCTTCTGCTTAAGCTGCAAACGGAAACAATGCTTTTCCCTCTTCTGCTTCTTCTTCGTCTTTTGCTGCTTTTCTTTCTCTATAGACTTGGAGCATATTTCTGTCACGGCACACGCTATTTGATTTCAGCATTCGCAACCTTCAATCGTGCTCTTGCTATTACTTAAACTGCAATTAGACCTGGTTATATCTATCATTGTCCCAGTGCCCACTGCCCACTGACCCTGGCTCTGACCACGCCCCGCCCACAGTGACATGCTTCGCTGGTTATTTGTAATGAGTGGAAACAATTGCTTGGCGAAAGTTTCGCAATTGTTGACTTTTTGGCTGTCTTCTCATATATATTTCTGCTACAAACGCGTATATTTAAATACCCATGAAGCTTTAAGTACGCACACACACACACACACACACACACACATATACTGTGGCACACACACGCGTACTGACTACTAACTACACTTCACCTACAACGATTTTTATTGTCTTATGCTGGATTTGTGCGCAAAGTCCCAAATGAGGACAACGCACTCCTTACTTCCCACTCCTCAGTTACACTCAATTCTCTTTAAGTGCTGCATAACACACACACACACACACACACACACACACACACACACACACACACACAAACACACACACGCAGCGTAAGAGAATGCGCGTTAGGGAAGTAGAGAGTGCGAGCATGAAACAGGCAGCCACATGCGAGGGCTGTTTTAAATGTTGCTTTGCATTCTAAGCTAACTTAATAGAAAAGTTTATATTATTTAGTAGTTATAGACTTGAAAGTTAAAAATATTTAATTTTATATACAAATATGTATAATTCTTATTTTTATTATAAAAATATTTAAATATATATATATATATTTTTTTTATTTATATATTTTATTTATATTTAAAAAAAATTTGTTTCTTTTTAAACATATGTTTGAAATCACAAAAAAAAATAAATTTTGTCCAACAAAAACTTTTTCTTGGGGAAATATTTAGTTTATTTTCTTAAAATAATTTTTATTTATTTGCCTCCTCCCACACTTCATCCACTTGACCAAAATTAATATGGCCATAAATTAGGTCTTAAGTTATATATGTATATCATTTTGTTTTGCTATCACGTTATTTTGCTATGTCTCAAACCATATTACAAACGTGACGCACTCGATTAAAAGACACAAGTGATAAGTTCTTGAAACTCTAAAAATAACAACTTTTTTATATATATTCTCTATTGTTTTATTAATTATTAAAAAAAAATTTGATGTACCAACTTTGTACTCCGCCTCATATATATATATTTGTATATATTTAAATATATATATACAATATATTTACTTTAATATATGCATATTTATAGCAGCTCTATGCCTGACTTTGTTCAAGCATTTAGAAGTTGAGCTGATAAGTTCATAGATTGACACACAGATGGCGCTACTCATGGTATTAGAAAGTGAGTTTTAATATAATATATATAAATATATATACAACTATGTAAAATAAGTCCAGTTTGACCTTGAGGCAGTCATATTTATATGCTTTTACATTGTTACACACTTTTCGCACTGCCCTCGCTTGTATTTGCGCAGAGGTTCGTGCCACATTCCACATGGGCGACACATGAAAGTTATTACACTTATTATATGAAGAAAATAATTTTATGTGCGTGTCTGCTTGTGCGCGAGTGTGTGTGTGAGTGTGTGTGTGAGTGTGTGTGTGTGTGTGTGTGGTTGCGCGAGTCTTCGACGCATTGCGTCCTGTCGTTGGCAGCAGAAAAAAAGGAAAAATTAAAAGCAAAGTCTTCATCTGAGTGTGGCTTGCAGCAGGGTGATAAGAGCTCACATGGGCGTATGGGCGCACTGTGGGCGTGGCACTTGTGTGTGTGTGTTTGTGCACGTGTAAATTATATGCCGCACTTTATTATATAATAACGAGTAATAATGATTACGCACACAAGCCAACGCACACACAGAGTGAGAGAGAGAGAGAGAGAGAGGGAGAGAGAGTCACTTGCTCGCATAGAAATTTCATTAATTTAGTTCGTTAATGAAAACTACTTCAAGCTACTATTTGCCAGCTTTACTAGCTGTTGATGTTGTTCTTCTCGCCGCCTAGTTATATTCATGAAGAACGCAGCAAAACAACACAACAAAATAAACAACAAAAGGCGATGAAAAAATATTTTAAATGCGATTTTATCATGTCGGGCTAAGCGGCCGACCCAAATAACATAAAAAAGAAAAACATAAACCCAAAAGAGGGAAAATATCACAGAAACAAAGCAAAACGAAGAAGAGGAAGATGAAAAAAAAAAACAACAAAAAAAAAAAACAAATAGAAATGATATTTATATAGAGACACGTCGCAGCATCCCGTTCGCAGTGCCTCAGACCTCAGACTCTCTGGCAATTGCTGGCACCGCCCCCAGCCCATGCCGCCCATTGTGATGGGATGTTGGCATTGTGCAAATGCTGCCCCATTTGTCAGCTGACACAAATTTGCATAAGCGCCGCACAAGCAAGCGGTTGGATGACTTATGGTTGGCAGTGCCTTGCCCGGCGCGGCTTGGCTCGGCTCGGCCCCATCCCAACCATGCCAACTACCTTTCCGCCTTTCCACATGCCGCAAACTTGGCCTGCTTGTCACCGCCTAATCTCACGATCCAAAAATTTTCTCGTTGAAATTAGCTGTTAAATGCGACTAGCAGCAGCAGCAGCGACGGAAATGACATAGAAATGAAACAGAGTAGAGAAACAATAGCAACTGCGAGTAATACGACGTGAGATGTGAGACGCGCAGAATTGCATGAGTTGCCCCAAAGACAGGCCAAACGAGCCGCTGTTGCTGCCAGCTAACCGCCAAGGCGCCACACCCAGCTGCACAGCTACAAAGTCCAAAGTGTGAGCCATAAGCTGCAGCAGTAACTGAGATATGCCAACCAGGACTCAGATGTCCATGGCAATATTTGCTTGATATGCGTAGATCAGAGCGTAAATCAGCTGGAGATCAAACAGCAAGAGAAATTAATACAAATATATTTTTGAGCGAGCATGAAGTCTTTAGTCTTTACTGCTTTAGCTGCTCAGTTAACAAAGCAATTCTTAAAGATCTGCTCGACAGTCGCTTAGCCGCCGCTGACACTGAAAAGTATTGCAAAGCGGCATTTCGAGTGTTAAATTGTTTCACAAATCACGTGGCGGCCACAGCGGCCCTGCAGGTCCAGCGTTGATAAACAAAGAAGAAAATAAACTTTAATGGCTCAGGCGAGGCAAGAAAAGAAGAAGAAAATATAAATATATATATACAAAGTATGAAACGAAGCCATGAAATAAAATAACATAAAGCATATAAGCAAGATAGCTAAAAGGAAAAGGACCGTAATACACACACACATACACACAGACACACACACACACACACATCGGCAACACTTAAAGCATGAAGGAAAATTTTGAGAAAATCATCAAGATGAAGCTGGACTGGCTGGACTGGCTGGGCTGGTTGGCTGGCTGTGCTGGGCTGGTTGGGTGGGTGGCTGGTCAGCCGCGCATTCAGCTGCTTGTCGTCATTGTCGACGTCATTATAAGCATAATCTTTAATAAACGAGCGGACGCCTGGGAGCACAGTGGTCCCCGCGTTCAACGGACCCACGTTCAACGGTCCAGCCGCCGCGGGCAACTCTCAAGCGGCCGCAAATGAACGATGAGTGGGCAGCGGACAAGGTGAAGCAGCGTAGCTAAAAATACAAGAAATGTGGAGTGGTGTGTGGTGCAGGCAGAGCGACGCTGGACGCTGCTTTTTTGAAGTGAAGAAACTTTTAAATTCATTTAGACATAAGCAGCAGCTCTTTAAACTTTTCTCGCACGGCGCCTGGGCAGAGCTCCTCCGCCACCTCCTCCGGCTGCTGGCTGCATTTGCTGCTTTTGCTAACTCTTAAGGGGTTTCCAGCCTGTTTGCTGTTGGCTCAGCAGCGGAGCGAAGCGTTCGTTATGTGTCTACCCAGCTCAGCTGCAAGCTCTACGGCCCCGTTTGTCGGCCAAAGGAAACGTAATGTACACTAAATGGATATTTAATTACACTTTGCCCAGGCGCTGCCTGAGTGTGGGCCAGACTTGCACCTGGCCAAAGGACCAGGTGGCCTGGCCTCCGTTGGGCCAAGATTGCGTTCGTCAGCAGCGCCTTAAATACTTATGAACTATGCTCCAAAGATTTACTATTTCGAGCTGCACACACTAATTGAATTTCAAAGACGATTTTATTGATTAACAAGAAACGAGAATTTTGCGTGCCTCTAATTCCCCTTGCTGCACACGACGTATGCGTAATTTTTGCATTTAATGCCATTCATGAGTGAGTGGCTGTGTGAGTGACTCGAAGCAAATGCAATTATGATTGCATTTATATATACACAGTCTCCGCCGAGACTTCAGATATTCCAAAACAATTTGTTTGCACAACCAAATTCCGAACATTCAATAATAATTTAATTGACACCAGCCACTCGATGTGTGTGAGAGTCTTTGTGTATGCAATTTTGTGGCTTAGGCTTTGTGAAGCGTTTGCTTTAGGAATTCATTGTTTTGCATATGCTTACAGTTCAGTGAAGTCATGTGGAGAGAGTTTCAAATAACCTTTTGAAGTAGCAAAATCAATCAATAATAATTTAATATATCTATCAAAAATATTAAATTTCAGACTGACTATACAAAGCTGCAGCAACTGTCTGCTGTCTGCTGGCCGTATTACAATTGAAATTGTGAAAGGCTGCGTCGATGATATAGGAGCATGTACAATATTTCGTGAGAGATGCAATTAAATTGAAGACAAAAGTGTGTGCATGCTCGTCTTGGCGATTGGCATCGATTTAAAGCCAATTTGCGTGCTAACAAGGGCCGCCCCAGCTGGCAGGCAGCTGTTCTTTGGACTATGGAAATGAAGTGCAAGGCTCGCAGACTTTGGTTTATGCTAAGGACTAGCTGCAAAAGCATATCTATCTATGTGTGTGTGTGTGTGTAGCAGTTGTTGGCTTAAAAGTCTATCTCTCTCTCTCTCTCTCTGTCTTTCTCTCTGCGATTGTCATTCCGGCAGTCAGTTAGCAGTGACTGCAGGACTAAGGACTCACTTGGCAGCAGCCACTTTTATGCATAGACAGTATTATTTATATATGTAGATGTGTACATGCCTGCAGACACAATGCTCGCACGTAGTACACATAACAACCCAGGCAACCAAGCAACCAGGCAGGCAACCAGGCAGCCAAGCAGCCAAGCAGACAGACAGACAGACACACAGTCAGTCATAGACATGCAAATCGAGTCAGTGCGCGTTGTCTTCATTGAAAGTTTAGATTCTTTTCTTATTAATATTTAAAAAGTTCGCAACGATCCAGCAAATTGAAGCAGTCTGACGCAGTCTGACGCAGCCAAGACGCCAGTGCCACGCACTGCGGCTCATATCACATTCAAAATATTATGCAGCAGGCCGTCTCATGTTAGGGCAGAGTCAAGTTTCTCAATTATTCAAGCTCAACTCGAATGCTTAAATATTACATTTAACAAACAATAATTTGAGCTGCTACGAAAACAACGCTTAAATTATAAATTGTTTTGAGAGAGCGACAGAGAGAGAGACTCGTTGCCAAGCCCTTGGGTTACTCTAGACTTAGAGTCTTGGCTTAAGCTTCACATATTTAATGCGCCTGAATTGCAGTCTAAAGCTGAAAGTGTCAACTTGATGCAACTATCGAGAGCTGCCAGGCACTTTAATACATAACTTCTTCCATAACATATCTTACCTATTCAGTTAGAATTTTATTTCTATTCTTATACCCATTGAACCCAATGAAAATGGGAAATCAGGGTATATTGGTTTTGTTGAAATGTCAAATGTATGTCACAGGCAGAAGAAGGCGTAACAGACCCCATAAAATATACATATTCCTGATCAAGGTGACGAACTGAATCGATTTAGCCCTGTCCGTCTATCTGTCTGTCCGCCTGTCCGCCTGTCCGTCTGTCCGACTGTCCGTATGTAAGAATGCGTCGTTCTCAGAACTTATAAGAGCTAGAGACTTGGAATTTGTTCTGTGAGTCCATGTGTAGCACGTAAATATCAAGTTTGCTTGAAAAATTCGATAACTATTACCGTTTTATTGTTATCGATTAAAAACCTTATCGAACTCAAGCTATTAAATTATATCTTGTACATCTTTGAAGCTAGAGTCTCCAAATTTTGTATTTAGATTCATTTATGATGTATAAAATTTTGATTTTTGTTTTATTTAAATACAAGCTAAACAAAAAAATTTTTTTTATATTTAAGTTTTTAAGCTTAAATTTGTTGTGCTTTAATAAATACATGATTCAGTATATTTTAAAGCGCAGCTCGGACGGGGTTCAGGGCATCTGCTAGTCGGGCAACACCGACTAGAGTTTTCTTACTTGTTATTTCTATTATTTTTCTTCTTTTTTTGGCATTTGCTTACATAAAGTTTGAACGTAGCCCTTGTCAGTCTCTATTTCTATTTTCTATTTTTTATTTCCTCAGTGCTCTGTCGACAACTGCAGTGCATTGTGCCCATCATCTGACAGCCATACATATACACATGTCTATGGGTGCATGGGTGCATGTGTGCATGTGTGCATGTGTGTGTGTGTGTATTTACATGCTTACATTTCATACAAGCATAAGAAAATATTTGCACTTACATAGTTTTTATCTGTTTTTCTTTTTGCTTTCTCTGTTCCTTTTTTTTCATATGCGCTTCTCAACTCGTGTGTACTTTTGTCTGGTTTTCTTTCCGTTTTGGGAGCTTGCTTTCTTAATTTTTCTATCCCTTTTCCCTGTTCGTTTTGTCTTTGTTCCCCTTTGATGGTTGGCAAAGCGTAGAATTTTGTGTGCTAGCTACATGCGTTTGCTTTGCAACTTATTTACACACACACACAGACTACAATATAAGTATGCTGGAGTCACTCCAGCAGCAGCAAGTATTGTAGAAGACGAAATTTGCATGCTTTAGGCATCGGGAGTAGGCTCCAGCTTTAAGACAGTTTTCGGGCAGCTTTAAGGAGTTGCGCCAAAAGCTTTAATTGTGGCCAGCAGCTGAAATTCACAGTTTTCAGAATTTTGCACAAATGTTTCAGCAATTTTGATTGTTACACTCTTGTGCTTGCGCTTGTGTTTGTGTTAGTCTGTCAGGATTTTCCCTTTTGATTCAAGTCGATTTTCGGCGCTTTGTCAAATTTGCGTTGCTGATTGGCATTTAGCGATAAGCGGAATGGCAACGGGACTTGATAAGGCGCACAGCCGTTTGGCAATATCAACGGCGAAGCAATGGCGGACTGGTTGGTGGCAGCTCCTTTTATGAACTATGCAAAACATTTGCCCGCTAAGCTAAGCCCCTGCAGCTAAGTTGTTCGCTTCTATTTACATTGTATGCATATTTAAGCTCATTTCATTTGCGTTTCAATTTGTTAGGCAAACAGTAAAAGTAGCGCTGCAAGCTGCAGGCTAGAGCTATATGCTAAAGCACACACATACACAAGGACAACACACACACACACACACACGGACACACTCACACACACCAACACACATACATGCACATGCATAGCAGTTCTTTGGCACTCAAATCTAATTATAACTTAATTTGAGTGTGTTCAAGAAATGAAATAATGAAAACTGCAAAATGCCAGAAAAAAGTGGATTTTAAAAATGAAATCAGAGTTGGCATAAAACAACTTTTTTACACACTTAACACCTATTGGACTGTATCTTGGCTTGAAGTCCATCAAATATCCTCTTGACCTTTAGCTGTCATAGTTACATTCCATAACTCTTGCTTCCCCTGAGCAATGTATTCAGTTTTCGTTGTCTCTTAAAGCCTCAAAGCATATATTTAATAAATTCCTATTTAGATTGAGTTGCTTAAAAAGTAGCAGCATAGTTAGATATTTGATATTTGATATAGATGTAGATATAGATATAGATATATGTATATATATATAGATAAATATAAAGATATAGATATAGATTTAGTTATAGATATTAATGTAGATATATATATATATAGATATAGATATATATATATATATATATAGTTATAGATAGATATTTGTAAATATTTACAGAACTTTTCATTATTACAGCTGCGCCTAGAAGCAGGCAATATAAAATTCAAACAAGTAAGAAAACTTTAGTCGGTGGTGCCCGACTAGGAGATCCTCTGAACCCCGTCCAAACTGCGTTTAAAAATATACTCAATTGTGTTTTTATTAAAGCACAAAAAATATAAACTAGTAAAATAATGTTTAAAAAAAAAATATTTTTTTTAGCTTTTATTTAAATAAATAAAAATCAAAATTTTATAAATCATAAATGAATCTAAATCTAAAACTTGCAGATTCTAGCTTCAAAGATGTACGAGATAGAATTTAATAGCTTGATTTCGATAAGGTTTTTAATCGATAACAATAAAACGGGAATAGTTATCGATTTTTTTAAACTAACTTGATATTTTCGTGCTATACATGGACCCACAGACCCAAGTCTAATAGGTTCTCAGATCGACGCATGCACACATACGGACAGACGATTAGAGCTAAATCGACTCAGTTCGTCACCCTGATCAAGAATATATATACATTTTGGAGTCTGCCACGCCTTCTTCTGCCTGTTACATACATTTTAACAAAACCATTATACCCTGATTTTCCATTTTCAATGGGTTCAGGGTATAAAACCAACGAATCTGATTAGAATCAAATTAGGATATCTCATGTGTCAAAAGAAGTTAAATATAAAAAAATATATATACAAGTATATTCAATGAAATAACGTTTGTTAAAGTCTATGAAAGCGTCTTCATGGAACATGAATTGAACTCTTATTGCTGATCTAGACCTAAAGTAACTTTCAGCAATAAGAGTTAAGTTCATGAAGACGATTTCATAGACTTTAAGAATCTCATTTGATGGCCCATATTTTGGCCTCAGCTCTTTCGTTCTTCCATATATATTCATATACATTTCTTCAAAATTTATAACAATTTCGTTTATTAGAAAAAGTAGTTGGCCCCGCTCAGAGATAGTTGCTGCAAGAGAAAAAGTTTGCCTACAATATATAGTGTCTGTATCCGGTTCAACGAAGGCCACTTTTGTTCTATATTTGTGCTGCATGCGTTTCTCTCTCTCTGTGTGTGTGTGTGTGTGTGTGTGTTGGTGTGCATTGGGTAAGCCATTCGTGTAGTGGGCTTGGACATTTTGCAAATTTATTACATTGCACCGACAAGTTTCGCGTGTTTCGTTTCATGCGCCTACACTCCACTTAACAGCGAACGCTGCACGAGTCGCGAATGCCGCGCCGTGCAATGGCAACGGCAACGGCAATGGCAACGGCAATGGCAACCACCACTCAATCAGTCAAACCACCCACCCGCTGTGTACACAGCGCTGCTACGCGAAGCGTTCAATCCGCTTTTTGGCCAGTCGCCAAGTGCAACTTTTGCACCTAAGAAAATGTGCAGCACACCGCGGGCCACAATTTTTAATAAGTGCACCCCCAAAAAGTTGGCATCCCCACATTGGCATTGGCATCGGCATCGGCGTTGGCGTTGGCGTTGACAAGGCAAAATGCCAAATGCCGCGACTTAAAACGAAAACATCAACATTGGTGGCCATTCCCTGTCCTGTCCTGGCCCGGCTTCGCATCCGTATCTGCACAGCAAGAGAGCGAAGGAGAGCGAGTGTGGATTGTCCCTTCCAACTTTTTCTGCCCTTCCTTATGATTTCACACGCTGCTATGCAATTTTGCCTATGCTTCGGGAGCATTGACCGGCCACAAAATGCAGCAGCGCCCGCAGTCGAAACACACAGCAGCGACAGGCTCGACAAGCCCGACAGACCCAACAGACCCAGCGAGCCCCTCAGACCTCCCAGTACACCCCCCCACCCAGCCGAATAGCAGCCGCATCAGTTGCCTTCGTGGCCCAACATTGCGTAAAATACAAAAATCACAGGAGACTAAAAGTCGAAAAGCCAAAGAGCCCAAAGAGAGGGCCACTTTTAAAGTTGCTGTCTGATCAAATTTAAGGCACTTTCAGCAAAACTTGCAGCTAAAATCAAAATGCGTGAAATAAGCTGAATAAATTAGTAATGAAATCAGCGCTGGCATCGGTGCGTATGATTCATATCTGTATTGCTTATGGACTAATAACAAATTATAGAATTGACAAATAATTATTGCTATAAAATGATAAGCTCAAGTGGCAGCTTGAATAAATTATATGAGTTGAGGCGTGAAACTCTGGCAAGAGTTGAAACTCAATATATAATTTAAGCCACAGCAAATATTTACTTGATGGAGAAAAGATAATTATGTTTTAAGGCTATTTGTAATATTAAATATGATTTTAATAAATAAACAATAAAAAAGTGGACATTAAATTCTTTAAATTCATTTCAATGAAAACTCAAATTGAATTGAATAATGTTTTTAATATTATTAATGAATGGGCAAATGCAAATAGTTGACTTAATTGCTTTAAATATTTATATTTAATATACATATATATATATATATATATATATTTGTATTATTTCTATGAAATAAACGAAAACAGTTAAAAATTAAATAAATAAATATTTGCAGAGTCTTTGAAGTGTTTTCAATTGAAACGTAGTCAGCATTAATTAATTTAAATTGCATTGAATGCAAATAGTTTACTTAAATCATTAAAAGGCATTTTTTGTTGTTGTAATATTCATAAATAAATATTTAAATATTCTTGCGATAATTCTCATTTGGAACTTTGTTGACATTAAATTCCTTAAATTTATTTATATGAAAACTCAAACTGAATTGTACGAGTAAATAATTTATAATTTATTAATGAGTGAATAAAAGCAAATATTTGACTAATAATTGACTATAATTGACAATTGACTATAATATTAATAAATAAATATTTAAAATCAAGAATTTGCAATTGAAATTATATTAAAGTACTTTTTTTTATACCCTGAACCCATTGAAAATGGGAAATCAGGGTATAATGTTTTTGTGAAAATGTATGTAACAGGCAGAAGGAGACATGGCAGACCCCATAAAGTATATATATTCTTGATCAGCTCGACAAACTGAGTCGATATAGCCATGTACGTCTGTCCGTCCGTCTGTCCGTCCGTCTGTCCGTCAGTCCATCCGTCCGTCCGTCCGTCCGTCCGTCCGTCCGTGTGAACGCAGCGATCTCGCAAACCACAAAAGCTAGAGTTCTGAAATTTGAAATGTATACTCGTGTATATCCTACGCAGTACGAGTTTATCATTTTTTTTCGATAACTCATCCCATTTCCTTATTATCGATAAAAATCGATAACTTTTCTTCGTTTTTGAATACCGTTATAGCTATAGATTTCAGATTTACTGTGTATATCCGTGTAATGAATGCAAACATTTTGCAATTTTTGGATTTCGGATACCACGCCCCCCGCACATATATATATATAATTAAAAATTCTTTCAGCAATTTGCATATGGAAATTTGTCAAATTTGATTTAAATTCATTTAAACTAAATCTCAAATTTATTATAATATAAGTTTTTAATAAATCAGCAAATAGTTGACTGAATTGCTTTGAATATTTTTATATTTCTTAAATAATTTTAAATAAATATTTAAATATAATCAAAAAATATTTAATAAATCTATCAAGAGTTTCCAATTGCAACTTTATCAAATTAAATGTTTTTCCAAATAAAATTCAAATCAAACCGAAAATAAATTGGAATATAAGCAACATTGATGCACAGCTTGCTGCTTACCTAATTTAAGGTAAGACGGATTATTTATTTATTTAAAGTCTTAGCGGAGTATTTTTTTAAAGCTTCAGCTCTTCTTTTTTGTATTTATTTATATAATATTCGCGCTGAACAGCATTGAGAGTTTCATTTATTCGCGGTTTACGTTGATTAAGTCAAAGTAAATACGAAACCTACGGTCCTTGCTCCGGCTTCCAGCGCCATCGGCTGCTGCGCCACAGTCACCCAACCACCCAACCACCCAACCAGCCAGCAACCCAGCACCTTTGGCAGCGGTTCAGGGAGTCGGAACCGTTTTCAATTGCTTTTCATGTGCGTTGAGACGCAAAAGTCAAAGCTCTGGGTTCAATGAATGTTGAGAGCTGCCGTGAACTTTAATGCGCGCTTGAGGCTTGCCAAGGCGCGTTTTTTGGGAGATGGCACGACGGGCATGGGTAGCCAGGGGTGGGTCAAGAGCCAGCCGGCTAGATTAGTGAATGAGTGATAAATCTTTATCACTTATTCAACAAACAGCGCCCAGTGCCAGCTAAATTGATTAATTGCGCAAATAAACGCGCAGCGATAGTCGACTCAAGTCGACTCGAGTCGAGACGCGTCTCATCTTCACTTGTCTCAATTCGTCGGCACTCAGCTCGCAGCTCGCAGCTCGCAGCTCTCACAACATTTGCCGCGGGCCCTTTAAGCCAACAAACTTGGCCACAAATCAAAGTAGCCCCGCGTACTAAACGCTGACAACTCTCGTCACGTTCCGCACAACGGAAATAATTTATCAAAGTGGGTTTATATTAAATAATGACTAGATGACACCAATAACGATGCCCATAGCCCGCCAACATAATTAGTACACATTGTGAAGCAGCGAGTGGGCTCACTGGGGAGGCGCTTGGGGATTGCGAGTGCAAATTAAAAAGCGACAGAAATAGATTATTGATGGGTCGACGCTCTTTTGACTGGGGGAGCACAAATTAAATAAATGCGGGCAGATTGCGAATATTAAGGAATTACATTTCATATTCTTGTACGGCCTGGTTTCTTTACTTTGCCTGTTGGCCAGTAAATATTTACATTGGCCTAAACCAATTACGAGCGTACGCCCAAAAAAAAGAGAGAAAAAACCAGAATAAAAACCATTTAGTTGGCCAGGCTCAAAGGGAAATTATGTGCACAACTGGCAAAACGCTTTTTTTACTTGATTTTATTTTATTTTTATTTTTTTCTTCTTCTTCTTGTTTTTTGTTAATTAACTCAGTTAAAAGTGCGCTAAACAAATTGCAAGGGGTATCTTTTTGTTTTTCTTCTGCTCCTTTCTTTTTTGTTGTTGTTGTTTTTTGTTTTTTGCGGCTCTTAAAAAGTTATGAACGCTTAGCGGAAAAATTTTAAGACCTTCCGAGATAATTAACCAAAGCATAAGCCCATTTTCCAAGTGTTTGAGTAGACCAAAAACGTCTCATACATTAGCTGTGTGCTACGGCGGGCTTGTCTGAAACGATGTCAACTGAATTGTGGGCAGAAAGAGAGAGGGAGAGCGGGAGAGAGAGAGAGGGAGAGAGAGAGAGTGCCTCCTGTAAGAGACATAGGCATAGGTATGTGACTGTAAATGGGCTTTAAGCCAAGTTGAGTTAAGTCTCTGACAGTTTGACTATTAGAATAGATGAAATGGTTAGGCCTGCTAGATACCCTGTACTAAAACGCATGCCTAGACTGGAGTATATTGAGCTGAAATCAAATAGAGATAGATAGAGAAAGCAAGCAATATACCCCTCACTCTGCCATGTTCCATGGATATCTGCAACTTCTTTGGCTATAGGCTTTAAGTGCGCACAGATTACTGAAACCGATTTTCATAAGCAATTGCTATACCCACATCAACACACACACACACACAAAAGGTTATATGCATATACTTCCTTGATCAGGCCTGTTGGCAGTCATCCGTGAAACGTCAAAGTCAATATACAAAAAAAAATTTGGCAAGGCTTTGCCATTCAGTCTGTTTAGTAGGTGCTATAATACAATCAGCTGAATCAGACAGACGCCGAAACGTGGCCACATTAAACAGGTGAGTGTTGACACGCCCACTCATACACACACACACACACACACACACAAACACACACACGCACGCACGCACACGCATAGTCGTGCAGAAAACGCGAGGCGGGCGCATTATGCAAAACTTTTTAAAAGTCAGGCAGAAAAATGTTTTTTAAACGCTAAATTACTTTTGAATGGCAGCTGCTGGGCGGGCAGCACTGTTGATAGGGGCGTGGCAGCAGCGTCACAATTTCATTTGTGCTTCCTCAACCAGCAGCCACACCCCCAACTGCCCTAGCGACCCAGCGACCCACCTAGTCATTCGCCCAGCTCGTATGACTGTGTGTATGTGACTGAGTGTGTGTGTGTGTGTGGGCACATTTTTAGCGTTACGTCTGAAGAGCGGAAATACTTATCCCAACACTTGAGCATCACGTGCTGCCGACGCAACGTCGACTGCGCCAGCAAAAAAAAGAAAAAAAAAGCAAAACTTTTTCAAGCTGAATCCAAAATGCTCTTTCCCTAAACCAAAAACATTTATGCCTCTGTAATATTTTAACAAACTAGACAGAAGTTGAGTGCCGTCTGAGTGGGCATTCACTCGCAGCTTGTAGAGGCTTTAAAAGTTTTATTATTATATTTATTATATTAATATTAATATTTGACTGTGACTCTTCTCTTCTTTGGGCATTTGAATGTTTGCTTTAAGTGATCGGGGCTTTGATAAATATCATATTCTCATTCTCACTTGCTTGCTTATTGCTTTCGAGCCTGTCAAGCGGCTGGCAAAAGGGCTTATGCTCCTGGTGCGCGGCCAAACTTGCATAACTGTGCCACGCAGTCTCCACGCTATGTCTTAGCCGCAAGCGTCTAAGGTCGCAGCAATTGTAAGGCAAGGGAGAAGGGGCGGCGCAGCGGGTGTGGCAGAGCCGCGTAGGTGTTTTGAATGTTTAGCTCAAGTGGCTTTTTAAAACATATTCTATGCTAATTAAGGGCCTGCGCTTGGGGCAGGTGGCGGCGTGCGTGGGGCGCTGGTGGGGCGTGCATATGGCGCGTGTGGGGCGTGTGGGGCGTGTGTGGGGCCATGGCTTAAATGAGTTGTCGTCGTGGACGTTGTTGTTTGCCTTTGATAAGCAGAGATTGCTGGCAGCCAATGTCATCAATGGCGGTGGGGCTGTGTTGGGTGGGGTGTGTGTGTTCTTGTGGCCTCCACTGCTTCCACTGCCTCCATTGCGTAATCCTTAAAGTTGAATTTCTGTTCACAAGCTGTCATCGAGAGCCAGCCAGGCCAATTTAATTAACGAATTAACAAAGCCAGAAGTTTTTGCGGTTTTTTAAGTGATTTCGGTTTCGGCATCAGCGTCCTCATCAGGGCCTAGACTGCGGCGCCCAATTATTTTGCGGCCTTGTTGTGCATAATTGAATTATTGCTATATGCAAAGCCAAAATAAAGGATAAAGCCAAGCCACACCGCACCTCTCCCTCCCCTGCAGTGTGACCCAAACAGAGCCCAGCCCTTAAACAGCCCCAAAAATCAACCCTAAACGACGGCGGACAGACGACAGACGACGACGACGAGGCGACAAAGTTTTCTCTTGTGGCTTTTTATATTTTGGCGGCTTTTGCTTGTTAAATAAATCAAAGTCGGCAAAGCTCAAATAAAAATAAGAAAATAAAAACTAAGTCCCAGCAATAGGCAAAGACAAAAGGCGCAAAGCCCAAAAGGCGGCAATAAATTGAATTATAAATTTAATTGAGAATTGGCTTTGCGTCAGCCCCCACCCGAACGCATTAATATTAACGAGTTTTACAAATGTTACCAAGCCACACCAGCTCCATCAATATTACAATCCAAATCAGTTTCCAATACACTTTGGATAGGGCATGAAAGCTCGAGTTTTGCTTACTTGATTTGAAGTTCTAATTCTACTTTGACATAGAGATTTTTCTTCTAATATTAATAATATTATATTTAAATATTATGTTAAAATTAATATTAATCTTTTTGCTTTTCAATTTGATTTTCATTAATCGAACATTTTCTCTACATTGATATTTTTAATAAGAAATTTAAGCTTATAAATTTAAAATTAAATGAATAGTTAAACTTAAATTTAAATTTAAATTAAAATAACATAAAAAAATTAAATTAAAATTTAAAGAAAAAAATACAAATTAAAAAACAAAATAAAAATTTAAAATAAAAATAATAATAAAAATTAACATTAAAATTCAAATTATAAATAAAATAAGAGTAAAATTTAAATTTAAATTTTAAAAAATTAATATTTAAATTAAAATTTAAATAAAAATAATAATTTTAAATAAAAATAAAAATTAACATTAACATTAAAATTAAAATTAAAGAAAAAATAAAATTTTAAATTTAATCAAAATTAAAATTAAAATTATAATTGAAATTAAGATTAAGATTAAAATTAAAATTAAAAAAATAAAATTTAAATTTAAATTAAACAAAATTAAATAAATTCAAATAAATTTTAATTCAAAAAAAAATTGAATATTTTGAATCTTGTTTATCTTGTTTAATACTTCGAGAGACTAGAGTCTCAATCAAGCAGCCTGACTTCGCGTCTAGCTATTGCAGCCCAAAAATTTGGTAACTCCATTAGAACGAGGAGAAGACTCAGCCTCAAGACTTACTGAACTGGGTCTTGACTTAAAGTCTATCAACTATCCGCTTGAACTTTACCTGTGATTGTTACGCCCTAAAACTCTTTCTTTTATATCTCTTCTATCTTTCTTCTGTATTCGTTATCTTTCATTGATTTAATGATTAAGTTGCCTAAAAGGAAGCACCACACTAATCTATAAAAATTCCATTAAAACAAAAAACAATTTGAAACAAAACCATTTTACTCTGATTTACCATTTTCAATGGGTTCAGGGTATAAAAATATATTTTAAAAAAATACATTTTAAAGGTCTGCAGACTAAGTCTACGCAGATCGCCAGACAGATATGGCTAGTAAAAGTGCTCGAAGCGCACGAGACATTCCATCTGGTTGCTGGAGGATACTGTCACGCCCCCACTATATTTGCTGACTCAAAGATTACGCTATCAGCAGCGTAACTCAACTGGAGGCTGCTCTTCAGCTATTGACTTCCAGCTATTGGCTACTGCAGCTATGGCCACTGGGTGCGGTGGGTCAACCACCCAATTGGAGTTAAGCGAGCTGTATAAATGGTAGTCCAGCTTACGCCTGAGCACCTACTACATATGACCCGGAGCAACGCTATAAGACGTACGCCTACCGTGCAGCCTAAGCTTAATGCAGCGTGCCCTGCAGCGGTCTGTGGCTCGAGCGACTTGAGCAACGGCTTGGTGCTGCCATCAGCTGAACCTTCTAAGTGCTCTACCCGCAAAGCACTTGCCTCAATAATACGAAACGGGACAAATGGACCAGGCTAATGCAACTTTATGACATCATAAACAAATGTCCTTATGAAGAAAACTATCTATGGTAGATAGTAAAATGCTTTACTACAAATTCGAATCAGAGGAAATAGTTAGATAAACTTAATATTATTTGAAGTGAGTATGAAAATTAACTTATATCTTTTATATATAATATATATATATATATATTATATTATATATATTTTATGTATAAGTTAGTATTACATAAGTATAAGTAAGTAAGTATTAAAATTGCTGTTCAGCATTTCAGTCGCACTACTATTTTTATGAACACTGCTGCAGCTTAAGCCAGGCCTGGCCCACTTAGTTGTCCAATTGGAATTGTTTCAAATATAGTATTATAGAATAAGAATAAAGAATATGTTTTATATTAGTTAAGACAGATATGAGTTCGCATGAATCTGGCCAAGTTATGTCATATAAAACCGATAAATTGTTGCTTCGTAAGTCAATCGAAGGATGTAAAATTCCACATGTATTAAATATATTATATAAATATTATAAATAAAATATAAATATACATAACCAAGTCACTTAATGCAATAATCTTTTATATATAATTCATATGTTTCAGATATTTTTGTATAACTACATATTGCTTATAATATCTGTATAGATACTTGTATACAAAAGATCTTCATGCATCTTTACAACTTGAAAGTAAAAAGAAAGTCACATATATGAGATTACTTACACACACACATGCCGAACAGACTATGTCAAGCCTTCGCTTTGCAGGCAGAGAGGATGATGCAATGATGTAGAGACTTAAGAGTGGTCGGGGGAGTGGGGCAGCGTTGTGGGGGTTGCTTGGTATTGGTGGGTGGGGACAATTGACGTACCGTTTCGGCTGAACAATCTTTCTTTCGTTGTTGCGTATGGAGGCGTTTGGACCGTAACGTCCGAGCAGTGCGCTCTGGGATTGAGAGATGCCACCGGCGGCACTGGCGCTGGCCGCTGTGATAGCTGCGATACCGCTGCGCAGTGAGGTGCCTAACTCACGATGATGGAAGGCGCCAAGGGCTGATTGCGATTGCACGGCATAGTCGAGGCCGGGTAGCTCCAGCGAAGCAATCGGATGGATGCGGGTCAGCGAGAGCGTGCTCTCCAGCACCGTGCTGAGCAGCGGTGCGCTGCGCAGAGATCTCAGACTGCCGCGCCTCGTTAATGTATCGGGCTTATACATTTAGCCAATACGCTCCCACTCCCACCATGGGGAGCCGGGGAGCTGCTGAACTGGGGAGCCAAATCGCCAGCCCACCAGCTCGACAGCCTTTTTCACACTCACGCCTGTCGCTTAATTGGTCAAGTGCCGGCAAGTGTGCACGCAGTTAACCCCAGCCCAGTCCAGCCCAGCCCGGCTCAAAGCGCTACCCAGGCTAGGTCCCAAATGGCTGCTTGGCTCGTATAATTGTTATAAACGGTTTGGGTTTGTTATCGGCACTCTTTTGCGGCACGGCGACGTTTTATAAGCAATTACGTTGCCAAGTGTGTAAAACTTGTCGGTCACGCGACCGAGAGACCGACGAACCAGCTCCACATCCACATCCACATCCACATCCAACTCCAATTTCAACTCCTACTACACACCTTCACGAGCAATTCGTGGCTGGTGACTCGTGACCGCCTGCGTTTTGTTTGCGCAAATGTTTGTACAAATTACTTATCGCCTGACAAACGTCCGCGGCGACCCCGACGTCTCGTTGCTCACTGCTGTTTGTATTCCTGTTTTGCATATGATTTGCATGAGATTTGCTTTGTCAGATTGCGTTCGAGCAACTGGACAACAGTGCTCTCTGTGTGGTGTGGTGGTGGGGAAGAAGGAAGGTGGTGTCGAGCTACGCTATTTACAAATGTACAAAATGCTCTCTAAGTGTGTAGCGAGTGCTGCTATGAGCGACTGCTGTCGAGCTGTAATCAATACACTGCAATGAATGTTGCACAATGAGTGTTTCGAGTGCCCAGACGCCACCACCGTTGGCCCGGGGCAGAGCCTGCAGCAATTCTCTATTGAGTATTGCTTGTTAGTCTACAAGATTACATAATGAACTGAGCTCAAAACTCAATGTAGGTGTGTGGGTGTGTGTGTGTGTGTGTGTGTAGTGGGTGTATGTGTATAGGTATGTATTTACCAGAACATACATTGAAGTCGCATTTGAATAGGCTGTAAGCCCACTAAATATTAATATATATATATATTTACAGACTAAGAGATGCATGTAGAGTGGGAGAGAGAGACAGAGCGAGAGACAGGCAGAGTTATGGGCATATAGTAGCAGACCAACTGGGCTCATAGAAATATTCATCAATTAATCTTGGCTTGCATTAGTTAGAGATTCAATTTTTCTTACTATTTTCCTAATCTGAATTAAGATAGCTTTTAATTGGACTAATCTAGATTTTATCCTAAATTAATCTTGACTTTGATCAGTTTAAGCTTAATTTTTTTTAACAATTTTCTCAGTCTAATTTTAAGTTTTTTTTTTTTATTTAAAAAAATCTAGATTCATCCATAAACAAATGTTTATTATATTTTTTTAAATTGTCAAATTTTAATCGAAAAAGTTGAAGTTTTTTTTTGGAACTATTAGGAAAATCCAGAAAATGTTTTGAATAAAATTTGTTTATCTGAATTAGAAATGCTGAAAATTATTTGAAACTATTTCACTGAAACTGACTCAGTAAAAACACTCAGAAAATAATTTTGTTCTATTTTTCCTGCTCTTCAAATGCTCAAATCTTTTTTTTACAAATAATGTAGATGGAGGAGATTCATTAAACCTCTATAGCAACCGCTGACATATATAAAGAGTATCTATAAAATTTGATATATATATATACAAATGTTGTTTAAAATCAATACTAACTATAAGAATTAGCTAAGATAAAGATGCGTTAAAACTCAAATTTATATTTAAAATAATTTTATGAAATCTCAATCTTGATTTTCTATTATATTTATTTAATATTAAATATTGAATATTTATTTAGTTATTTTCAGTTTAGCTTAAGTTTTATGCATGACAAACTGAGAGTTGCTAGAATGTCAAGTAATCGATAAGTGTGACTATCGATAACTTGTAGTCAACTAGACACGCTAGCCTAGTATGTTATGAGAATGCATATTATACAAGAATTGAATCATCTCAAAGATGCAACATCAGTTGAGAGACAGATAGATAGAGACAGAGAGATAGATAGAGAGAGAGTTGTGCATAGAGTCAATTATGTTTAATAAATTATGTGCTTATAATTAGTAAATTGAGTAAATGAGCATGCAAGTTTGATTGTTGTTCTAAACTCACTTGTGTCAAATCTAAACAAACGATGATGACGTTGTTGATTAATTATGATGGCAATGAGGGCATTGGCAGTGTTGAGGCGGTTCTTGTTATAGACTTATTGTTGCTGCTGCTGTGGCTGCTGCTGTTGCTGGCTGTGGCAGTGTTGCAAGTTATTGGCTCTTCCACTGGGGCAACAAAACCGCAGCTAGCGCCGCCCTCTCCGTGCCCGACTCCTCAATCCAATCCAATATTGTTTTGTTTCTTTGGCCCGGCACTCAGATAAGTTCAATTAGCACTGCACTTCACATATATACATATGCGTATATATATATGTTATATATATATCTATAAGTTGTAATGGCTTTTCGATTTATTTACAGTTTTTGTTGTTGTTGTTGTTGTTGGTTGTATGAATGCCAAGACTCGTTCTAAGCGTTGCTTAAAATGGTTTGGAGGCAATCGATCGTAGTAACTAGCGATTGCTTCGTCTGACTAACTGATTGAGTGGGTGACGTGTGCACTGATTGATATATAGATATTGATTTGCTGACTGACTGACTGACTGACTGACTGACTGACTGGTTGGTTGTTTGGCTGACAGGTTTTGACTAGTTGTATGACTGATTGAACCTACTATGAAGCTGGACGAATCAAATGGGTAGCCACTGGCTGTGCTGATGCTCGCAATCGTTGCTGCTGCTGCTGCTGCTGCCGCTGATCCTGATGCTGCTGCTGCCAGCACTGTCTCTGGCTTTAGCGTCTTGCCACCGAGTCCAATCCATGTTTACCCGTGCTGCTGCGTTCAGCTTACACATCCGACACGCACACACACCCACACACGGCGCGCGTGTGTCTGTGTGCCCCTGTCTGCAGTTGTGTGCGTGCCTCAGCAATGAACCAAACAAAAAACAAAAAAAAATTCACTCGCAGCGCGTTCAGTTTGCTGGCGTCTATCGCTATCGCTATCGATAACAGCCGCGTCGATTTCACTGCAAATAAATAGAAGAGAAAATTCAATTTAAGCACAGAATTAAAGAGATTCAACTAATCAAGTAAATAGATTTTTGCATTTGTTATGCAAAAGATATGAGACAACAAAAAAAAATCAAAGTTTCCCCCCAAAAAAACATAAGTTGTTTATATTGATTTAGAGTTGTTGTTCCTCTTCTTCTGCTTTTTCTTCTTCTTCTGTTCGTGTTTGTTTTGAGTTTCGGTTTTAGGGTTCAGCTTACACCCAACTCAGCCCCAGCAGCTCCTTGCCATTTAGATGGTCACTTTTGCTCCGCTTTGATTGATGGATTCCCTTGTTTACCCATCGAACCATTACCAACGAGCAAGAAGAAGAGCAGCAAGCACACACAGCGGGAGATGAACAGATTTCGGCGTAGCAATACTCGTAATCGTAATATATCATAATTCCCTAGTTTCCATGGGGCTAGGTCTTCACTCTGACAGTCTTAAGCGCTCCCATGAGTTAAGGTCAAAGTTGAGAACTTATCAAATACATTTGATTATTATTATTATGATTATTGAGCGGAAAACTGAGCAAAGGGAAGAGAGAGAGAGAGAGAGAGAGTAAAACATATAGAAATATAAATTCTCTTCTTCTGCTGATTTTCCATTGCATATCGAATCGCAGCTTTAATATGAAAACTTAAAACTTTTAAGGCACATCTTAAGTTAGCTAAGGCTAATACTTTTCAGCTTTGAGCTAGAGGGTATATACATATACGAGGCAAAGGCTGCTACATGCTACGTGCCAACACGCCTGCACCCACACACACACACACAGTGAAAGGATGCCCATTGAGCAAGGGAAAAAAAATGAAGTGAAATTTACTTTGACATATTTTTGTGCTTAGCAAAGCAAATACTTTCATTATTTTTGCTGTTGGCATTAAGTTTCTTGCATTGTTGTTGTTCCAGCCGCTGGCCATGTGCTACGTAATCACGCACACACACACACACACACACATACCATGCTGAGCCACTTGCCTCTGAGCTGCATTTGAGTGGCTCAAAACATTTGTGGTCACGCCCACAAAACAGAACACAAAGCGAACTGAGCAGAATGTGGGTGGCTGCATATACTATGCTATACTCTACTATATATATATATATATCTATGTATATATCTGTGGGAAGATGGCCAACGTGGACAGCAGCGGTATTTTGTACACATTTCGGACAGCAGAAAGGAGCAGGGCAGGGCAGGGCTAAGGGGTCAGTATATAAGCACAATATACGGTAGCGGTATTTCGATGAGCGCCACTGGACCAGCCAAGCCCAACCAGGGGGCGGGCATGGACAGCAAGGAGTGGAGGCGGGGTAGGGCTCTGTCACGTTAGTTGTGGAATTTGTAATTTTTGCTCAAAACAATTTTATATGGCAGCGCTTGGTAGACTGAAACTGATTGTAGATACGACACGCTCCTTTGACTCAGCGACCCAGCGACCAAGCGACCGTCCGACTTACTTTCTTTGTTATCTATATATACATATACAATATATACATACATATAAATGTATATGTATATGTATGTGTCTCTGTGTGTACATATGTAAAGGCATAAGATTGTGTTGTGTCGCGTCTTCTTTTTGCTGGAGTTCATGACACAATTTCAACAGCGATACGCTTAAATAGACTTTTATTTATGTTACGCCCCCTTCCATAGCCATGTACCCAAAGTTACGCCCACATGCCCATAGTTCGGGGTAATCAATTTCTCTTGTGTAAACTTTAACAAAAATCTATATAAATGTATATTTGAGCGACGCAAAAAATATTACATCTTGATATATATATATATTTTTTGTGTTGGGTTTTTAGTTTGAGGTGTTTAAAAACAAAATATTTGATACAAATATTATCTAAGTATATACATATAAGGAGCAAATATATATGTCAATATATACAGCTGTGTTCATGAAAATAGTAGTGCGACGCAAATGTTGGGCAACAACATTTTATGAGCAACATAATATTATGAAAGCAATTTGAATATATATTTATATATATATAAGTTAATTTGAATACTCGTCTGCTATTCTGATAACAATTTAAAATGAGTATTAAGGTTAACATATTTATGTTTATATATTTATATGCAAATTGTTTTCAAAATTCACCAAATTTTACTATATAACATTTTAGTTGCACTACTATTTTGATGAACAACCCTGTCCAGCTATCTAAATATAATTAAACATGTTTCTACAACTAATTCAATCATTAAGCAGCCTTTAGCTACGTCTTAACTGCATTAGGCAATAGTCCTGGTTGCATTAGCAATCTACTCTGCAGCTTTGCCTACTCACTGCCCATTGATATGCGTAAATGAGAGCTGAAATCAATGCAACTAAGTTTCGATAGATTCACAGTGAAGCAGAGACTGCCTGAATGGCTCTCTGTACAGCCGAGAAGTAATTGCAGCCGCTTACCTGAGGCTTACTTTTGATAGCTGTCTTATCAGAAGGCGCCATTATGATTTGACCATAAAAAGGATAAACTATAAAAGAGCCTTAAAAACAATTGTGCACTTTATAGCTCAATAATACGACCAAAGGGATTTGAGCTTTGGTTAGCTGCTAGCAGACTGGCGTACTATAAAGATATAAGATGTAAGGTGTAGCAGAGGCAATACCTGACTGAGTTACCCCGAGACTTATGTAAAGGAATCAATTACTATTCTAACAAAGGGCTTTAATAGATCAGTCAGTTGCTCTACGATCTCTAAACTAATTATAAGAAGTGGCAGCTTCCGATCGACGTACGAGTTGAGCCTAGCTGATATCGAATACATTATCTAACTATTTTAATATATATTATTTTTATAATATATTTTTTTATATTTTTATATTATTTTTAATATATTTGTTTTTATATTTTTATATTTTTATAATATTTTTTTTTATATTTTTAATATTTTAGTTATTTTCTATAGGTCAAACTCAACAGCACTTAAGCTATTTGTTATTGAGTTACTTCACTATGTCCGATCAACTATCAGATTTATCTATATATATCTGCTAGACTAGAAATCAATTGTTTTGTTTCTCATCTACATATATCTCTCCAATGTTATCTCAATATATATTATATCAATTGCCTCGACACGAGTTTACTTTGGCTCATTTAAAGTCAGTTTAAGGCCTTTTGCTTATGGTTTATGCTTTGGGGGCAAATTCCAAAGTTAATTGTTCAGCCGTTCGACCTCATTTCTCTATTCCACTGTTTGGGGGAGTCGCGATTTGTCAAGTCAAGCGGCATCATTAGAGGAACATCGCCATCAATATACGGTTACATGATTTCGGGCTTGGGCTTATGCTCTTCTGCTTCCCTCTGCCCTACTCTAGCTTGTAGTACTTTATTATGCTTCAACTTCCAAGTTACAAGTTCTCTGTTATTGCTGTTGCTGTTGTTATTATTGTTATTGGTATTGTTGTTGTTGTTGTAGCTGCTTTCATTGGGACGATATAAAAGGCTACCGAAACTCTTGGCCGCTCGTAAATTTTGCGAAATAAAATGGCAATAAAACAAGCCATATTCTTATGCTCTTGTGTTTTTCGTACATTTGGCAATTATTTGATTACTTTAGCCCGAAAATTTATTAGCTAAACAAACATTGAAATTCATATACGCACACACACACACACACAGACAAGTTTTGGCGAGTGTTAAAGCACGTTTCCTTGTGCAGAAAGAGATGGCAATACAGAGGAAGACATAGAGAGAGAGAGAGAGAGAAAGCGAACAGCTCTCTGTAAATATTAAATTAATCAAGTTTCATTTTTCGGGTTTAATTATTCGTGTAGATGATGTTTGCGACACACACACACACACACACATACACACACACACACACACACACACACACATGCATAGCTGGTCTATTTGCCAAATCTTTATCACTTCAATCTACTCTCACACACACACACGGATGTTGGGTGTGTGTAGACACTAGGCACACCTACATAGGCACCTACGCACATCGCCGGAAATTATGCAATACTATGTGCCTCTGAATAATTACACAGCTGTGCAGCGTCAACATTTATCAGCGGCGCATAGAAAATAAAATATTGTTTATTCAACACGAACGGTTGCGCCGGCACCGTAAACTGTCAACTCGCTTGCACCTTTCAGGTGGCATAACATAGGTGAGAAGACTTAAAAGTTAAGAAATTTTGGTCACATATGATAGAGAGAGAGAGAGAGAGAGAGAGAGAGAGAGAGAGAGAGAGAGAGACAGAGAGAGAGAGAGAGTGAGGGAGAGTAAGGGATAGTGAGAGAAAGAGGGAGAGGAAGAAGAGGGAAGAGGACAAGAGAGAAAGAGAGGAAGAGAAATATATAAAGAGAAATAGAGAGAAAGACAGAGAGGAAGAGATATTGAAATAGAGAGACAAAAAGAGAGAGAGAGAGAGAGAGAGAGAGGGAGAAATAGAGAGAGAGAGAGGGAAAGAAAGAGGGAGAGTAAAAGATAGAGAAGAACAGAGAAAGAGATAACGACAGAGAAAGAGAAATAGTGAGAGAGAGACAGAGAGGAAGAGATAGTGAGAGAGAGAGAAAGAGAGAGAGAGAGAAAGAGAGAGAGAGAGAGAGAAAGAGAGAGAGAGAGAGAAAGAGAGAGAGAGAGAGAAAGAAAGAAAGAGAGAGAATGAGAAATAGGGAGATAGAGACAGAGAGAAAGAGATAGTGAAACAGAGAGAGAGAAGGAGAAACAGCGAGATAAAGAACAAGGAAAGTGAGAGCAAGCAAGAGAGAAACAAAAAGAGAGAAATAGAGATATATAGATAGGGAGAGACAAACAGATAAAATGAGAGAAATCGAGAGAGAGTGAGCGAGGAAGATATAGATAGAGAAAAAGAGAGATAGATAGAGAGAAATAGATAGAGAGAGATAGATAGAGAGAGATAGATAGATAGAGAAAGATAGAGAGAGACAAACAGACAGCTAACGAAAAAGAGAGACAGAGATACAGAGCGAGAGAGAGACACACAAGCTCTCAGCTTTGAGGCTATCATCATAAAATTCCATTTGAATCGGAATACCAAAATCCTGTTAGTTCACCTCTGGAGCCTTTGTCAGATACACCACAACCCACCTTCCCCGTTACCAAGGCATACCTGGATTCGAGAGAATGAGGCTCATCAGCAGCACAGCTCAGGTAATGTGCCTGCCACAGCCTACACTCTTGCAGCCACAAGTATGGAAAATATTCAAATGGAGAACACACGCGAGGCAGATACTAAACAGAAGTTGCCTTGCCGCATGCCCACACAGAGATACCCTTCCTGCACAGTTGCTCACATGTAGAGAGTATTAGTCGAGTCCTCACTTGAGCTTAAGCACCTTAAATAGGTTCTGGGCCAACATGCTCTATATGCAACATTAATAATCTATTCTGGGCACATTAATCTACAGCTGCAATTGGCTCGTGCTCGGATAATCAGAGTAAAAAGGCAAATATTCGGTTTGTCAGCTGTTTCGGTCGGCAATTTTGGGGATAAGCCTGTCATGGTATGTGGCTTGGGCATGCGAGGGAGCTAAGTCCAATAATTGGGTATGTCAATATGTTAAAAATGTCGAGGGTGGGCGTAGGCTGGACCGGAGCGAATCAAAGAAACGTGGATAATGCGATTTCAATGGCCATATGCGTTTAACATATTAAAATACACTTTGTTGTATGGGAGCCTAAGCCGAGGACATGACCGGGAATGCCAGAAAAATCGTTGGCATTGTCAATCCTTTTCGCACCGAGGTCCGTCGGCGGCGCAGGGCACAGGGGGCTGGACCAAGGCAGATTAGGCTCAGGCAAATCATCAACACATCATCAAGGACAGATGCAGATAAAAGCCAAAGGACTGAAAGTGGATGTGGGATGGGGGGTCCAAGAAATAGGAATGCTCTCGGAATATCTGGTAAATGGGCTGCTAAGACACAGCCACGCCGAATTGAATCAATAAAATTCAAATTAGTTTTGGGTAATCATTGTTGAGGACTCAGCTCACGCTCCAAGCTGCAAGCGCCATCTCTGTCACTCTCGCTCTGTGCGCCTTAACATGGGGTTCAATCATTTATCCATTTCAGTGCTGGGCCAGTGCAAAAAGGATCCAAATTGATACCGTGCAGCCACAGGCCAGCCCAGCTCGCTTCGCACCACCAAAGTTTGGACCAAACTGTTTGCTGGCCTAATCCAGTTGAGCAGCTAGTGAAAGGAAAACCCCAAACACAATGAACAGACAGACAGACAGACGGACAGACAGACGGACAGACAGACGGACAGACGGACAGCCCGCATTCGGCGCCTCGACTTCGACTTTGCTTGTTGTCTAGGCAAATCAAATTAGAATCAAGTAATTTTGCCATGATTCCCAACGTTTGACCACAAGCTCAATTAAATTACCAACTTCAGAAGGAACAACAAAAGCACAAAAGTAAATACGAGCTCAAGCCGACGCTGCAATACACTTCACACTATAGATGGAATTGTCATATTATTTTTATTTCGACTGTTTTCTTTTGATGGAGCTGCATACTTCACTTGGATAGTTGAATATGCTTTGATCATTTGCTGGCTGGTTGGCTCAGCTAAGACAATCAAGTCAGTCCCAAATGGCTGCTCTGACCTTGTGGCATATTAGTGGACCGCTGCCAATCCGTTTGCCGCGTCATTTCATCTCATCGCCGTCGTTGGGGTTTTTCGGCGATTTGCATTTCCCCAAGGAAACAGGCAACAGCAAAGCAACCAAGCTCTCCCTCTCGCTCCCTCTCTCTCTTTCTCTCTCACTTTCTATTTTTTTACTCCCTTTCAGTTCAGCTCTTATCCTTTAGCTAGTTTGTGGGTCATGCTTGGCGGCTAAGGCGTTAAGTGTCTTGGATTTATTATTAGATTTGTCTTTGTTTATGTGCATGTGCGTGTGTGTGTGTGTTTCCTCTCCAAAGGATATATGTGTTTTGACGCTTGTTGTATTTGTTGGCTGGCAAATCTCAACAACTGCATGGCAGGCAGCCTTAGTTAAAGCTTGATTCGCTCCTCTCAACTCCGCCAGACTTTGCCAAGCAACTCCCCAGCCAGTTCGCTCTCTCATCCCTTGTGCTAATGTGGTTTGTTAGTTTTTGGCTGCCATTAAAAGGCTTTGCTATGGGATTTGTGTACGTGTTGAAATTAACAAACTTTTCGCACACACACACACACACTCAGTCACTCACACATATGCACATTATTCTGTCGCCTCATATTGGCAGCTGTATAATAATCAATTTAGGTGAAAATTGGAAAAACAGCTTAAAGCCATAAAACGTTTCGTTTGCTTAGCATGCAGACCCTCCCACTCCCAGTCCCGCTCTCCCTTGGAACTGCTTATGCACATCTTAAGAAAGCAACTGCAAATTTGTCGCCGGCACTTAATGGCCAAAAGCCTTGACTGAGCCCAGTTAGCCAGTTGGCTACAGCGTGTTTAATATTTAAAGGTAGCACTTAAAACTGAGCGAGCAACTGGCAAATTGTTTATGCATATTTATATATGCATGCATTATATATTTATAGATGATAAGCTCAGGCTTACGTTAAACAATTAAGATTATCAAGAGATTAGTTTGCTGTCCGCAAAAAACAATTAATTGACAGGAATTAGTGAAGTGTTTGACATGATTTACTTTTGTTGCCAACTGCAGCTAATCTTTGATGTTCAATGTAATTTGTATTTTATACAAATTTACTTATGTAAATCTATTTAATGAATTTAATATTTAAATATGATAATGGATATTGAAAAAGAAAACAGTTTACAACAACTTGATCAACATAGTTCTTCAAACCCATTGTGAGTATTCAATTATTTGTAGTCTATGCAATGAGCAAGAATCAAGAATCAAGTATGTAATTGTTAAAATAGTAAAGGTTAAGGATCTAGCTACTCAGAGCAGCAGAAACTGATGGCTTTTAGTTTGTCATATATAATTGAGTAAGACTGAGAGTGGCTGACTGAAGACTTGAGCTGACTTTGAGTCAGCAAATGTTAAAAGCAAGAAAGAAACATATTTAGTGCAAGACTTGAGTCCAAGATGTGATTTGTAAATTGCAGAAATATTTCTGAATATATAGTGGAGCTGCGCTTTATCTGTTTTTCAATATTTCCATTCGATAATCCTTGTGAGTGGAAGAAATTCACTTTTTGATGTTCCAGTAAGCTCAAAACAGTAGCTTTCCCCATTTGTTCTTGACACATTTGTTATTTCTTTTATTTTACAAATATAGCTGCACCTGTTAATACAAAACTTCGAAATTTGATGTGCGTCTATTACAATGACCAACCAAAAATAAGCGTGATTTAATAGAAATTGCTAGAGTCTTCGAATGCACAGTTATCTTTTTGCAAATCAACCAACTATGAGCTGATATTTCGAACTTGAAAATAAATCATATTCTGAGCAACTTTTACATGCCTAATAGTAAATAGAACAAATTATCTATGGAAAAATGTGTGCGTCTAACCTATGACCAGCAGTGTATATATCGTATTGGTATGATCCTATGACGTTATATTGAAGAGAATCTGACTGCCTATACAATATTATCCAAGTGAGTCTGCATTTTAGTGCGAATGAAGGAAGGTATTGTCATTGCAAGAGAGACAACTACAACTATAGCTGCTGCTGAAAGTAGTCCCGAGTGCTGCTGAGTGCGAGCGAGAGGGTTACTTATACCCTTCACATAGGATCGCTACGATTTCTATAAGCGAGGGAAATGTGACTAGAAGAAGAGAGTCTGACAGAAGATGTCTAAAAGAAAGGAACTTGGTTCATGACTTTGTGTAAAGAGCAACTTTGTGTAAAGAGAAATTATATTAGTAACTCAGCAATGCGGGAATTCATTATTGGGCAGAGACAACTACAGCTATAATGGAAAGGAATAAAGTAATCAATGCTTCAACTTATAGATTAAAGTGATTGATAACATAAGCAAAGAGTAAGACCAGTCAGCCGAGGCTTTGCGAATTAAAGTAAAGAACAAAATCAGATAACTCTGCAGCTTTGTTGCTGCCAGTGTCAATGGCAACTACTTCTCTTTGAGCTAGTTTAGATTCATAAATGAAAACTTTAATTTGAGTTGAATAAGAGCAAATCATATTCTCTGTTAAAATATGCAAATTGAGCTTATTCAATATACATGCAGGGCTCGGCACTCGAAATGTAACCTATTCAAAAGGCCATAAACTTGTTTTAAAAACTGACTTTTATTAATTTCAAAGTACAGCAAGTCTGAAGGTAGTCAAAAATTGAAAGTCAATTCCTTTTGGCTCGTTATGATCAGCTTTTGCCTTGAATATGATCTTTAGGCTGTTGACTCGCTTGGTATTTTTGCATGGCAATGGCTTACTTCACTTACTACCTTCTCTCCTAAATAGCCCAGAGAAAAAGTTTTATACATAGACTTTATAAAGTCGAAGCTGCTTTTAACTTTCTGCCACTTGCCGCAACTCGGTCATATTTCTTGCAGCATTTATTTTGCCAGCAATATATATTTTCGTATAAAATCAAGATAAAGAAAATTGAGTTTGTTTTTCGATTCTAGGATCATCATGCCTAGGATCTTCCGCATGATTTGTTTGCTGCAGCAGATGCGAGCCACTCACTGGCCACATCTCGCCTGTCAGTGTGTATTGCAGACTTAGCTGCCTTTGATATTTGTTAAAAGGTATTTGAAGATTTGTAATAACAAAATGGCTTTAGCCAAACGCTCCGCCACCACCCCAAGCCCTGCTGCCTGCTGCCATTGTCTGTCTCACTGTGTCTCAGTGTTTCGGCAGCGGTTTATTTTTATAGTTATTACACTCTTTGCCTTAGTGCAAGGCTGTTGTTCTTGTTGCCGTTGCTGATGTGCGGTTGGTTGGGGCTGTCTTTATTGTGTCACGCTAGCGATTCAACTCTTGCCTCAGTGCGTGCGTCCCTCTCTCACCGTCCCTCACCCGCTCTCTTTATGCCTATTCCCATGCCGTTGTTGGCCCCATCCGAAATCACCTTATTGTTCTCTTGGCTTAGTCACAGCCGCCTCCAGAGTGCCTTTCATTTTTTATTCCGCTTTCTTACATCCAATACCCAGTAGCCATTGCAGAGGGGCTATAGAGCCTAGTGAGGCCAGAGTCTATATATTCTTGATCAGCAATAACAAATGTACCTCAAAGACTAGAGGCAAGAGAGGGAGTCTAGATTTTTGGTCACTTCATTTCTGCTTCTTACTGTCTTGAGAGTCAGGTCAGCTCACGGTATTTCCAAGTCGTGCATGCCCGCCTGGCACACTCTTACATGTTTTCCTGTTTCTTTTCCTTTCTTTCTTTTTTTTGCAGCTCTCTGTTATGCTCTGTGTGTCTGCCTTTGCCGCTGCTTTTATGTGCTCTCAGTTTTAAAAGGATTAAGCTGTCGTTAGATTTTTGTTGTTCTCGGCCCTCAGTCCCAGTCCCTCTAGCCGCCCAAGAGCTATGTTTGCTGTGCCTTAATGCCGACATGTCTGACTTTCTGGTAGAGCATCCTCGTCTCGACTTTCAGAATCGATTAGCCATAAAACGCTGCAGCCGGCTCAAGTGCCGCAAATGGTCGCAGTCACCAGTCACCAGTCACCAGTCGCCAGTCGCCATCAGTCCCTGCCGCAGGCGCAGCAACTTTTAAGGCCAACATTGCCAGCTGGCAACGGCAACGGCTATATGGTAAATGGTAAATGGCAAATGAAAAGCCGTGCAGTCAAAAACTCACCAAGCAGCTAACAATCAATCGACCAAGCGCTTTTCTCTTTTATTAAAGGGATTACGCTGAGCCATGCTTGAATGTGTGAGCCATAACTGTGGATTTTCTATCATTTAACAGCAACTGATGCTAGTTATTTCACATACTATAGACTCTCTCAATGCATGTGATAAGCACAGGAATAACATCTATGTTACGATTATGTTGCAAACATTTCAGATTTTCATAGAGTTGAAGTTGCTGTGAGAAGGAAGAACATCAAGTGACTATCAGAGTAGGATATTTAATATATTTTATATGATATATTCCTAGAAGCTTGTTCAACAGCAAACACAAATATTCGAACATGAAATTTTTCAAATAATTACAATTAGGAAATCCTCTTATTTGGGCAAACAAATGAAATGAGCACAAAGTGAGAAGTCAGGCAAAATCAAGACGTGTCTGGAATGCTGGCTTGGGCCGACCACAAAACCAGGAGCGAACAGACCGCACAGCCGCAGCTCGACGTGCCGAGCCACAGCATGCCGTAACCGTTCCGCACCTTGCCTAGCGAGGCAGCCAGGCGAAAGGGTTAGGTTAGGCCGATGTTGGTCATAAAAAATTTCCAAAAAAATTTTAAGACCAGTTGGCCAAAAGGAAACAACAAAAAAATGCAAAGAGTTGGGCAGCCTGGCCGTAAGCCTGGTTGGGGGAATGAAAGCATATTGTGGCCTGTTCTTGAAGCGCTTTTTCGTTGTTATATCTCAGAAAGTTTTTGGCAAGCCTGTGGCCAGCTGGCGGCCTGTAAGCCAGATGAACTATACACGCCACATATACGAAACGTTTAGTGGACATTAGAATTCATTGTTTTGCCATGGCAATCGAACTAAATAACCACGGCTGCTGGCCATGACATTATCTATTGTCAGTGCAAGACTATGCCAAGCACACGCACACACACACACACACACACACACATACACATGACACTTCAGCCTGGCAGCGAGGCAATTAGCCTTCTGCTGCTGGCCATGCAATCTACCTTTAGCAACATGACTCGACTAAAACCAGGTTGAAGTATTAACCCGTTTTAGCCCCATGAACATGTGAATGCGTGCATGTGTGTGTGCATGTGTGCATGTGTGTGTGTGTGTGAATTATAAACTATTGTTTACACAAAGCGGAAGTCCTTGCCCGTGTGACTGTTACATGCTTCATTAAATTATGCTTTATTAGCCCGACGGGAGTTGAATTTGAAGAAGTGCCCGGCCGGCTATAAAACTCAGCGCTTTCCATATGCCACACACACACATAGACAGAGAGAGACATGGAGAAAAAGATAGAGAGAGAGAGGGTAAGAGTGGGAGTGAGAGATATGGAGACATAGAGCGTTGGCCCAGCTTGATTGGGGTTGTGTGTGGTCGGGCATTGGTCTGGGCCTGTAACGAGAAATTTATGTTTTTTGTCAAGTGATAAAATTTTTCGCTTACTCTCGAAAGGGGCTCGCACATAATTTGTGGCTATAAATTGAAAATTCAATTTCTTCAAGTCTTTTGATGGAGCCCAAAGATAGAGAGAGAGAGAGAAAGAGAGAGAGAGGGAGAGGGAGAGCCAGCTCACCTGACCAAGCAAATAACCTCCTTTGACAGGGGTGTGCGTGTGTGTGCCAAGGCGGGGGGCAGTTTACGATTTGTTTGGGTTCGCATTTTGGCGACCCTTTCACTTTGGACTTTGTTTTCTCCGGGCCCGTTCGCTGTGCTTTTGAGTTGAGGCCCAGTTTGTTTAGGACATATGAAGCGGACGTGACGTGGCGGCCATTGTTGTGGCTGCCGCTGCCGCTGCCGTTGCTGCTGCTGCTGCTGCGGGCTGATAATTGGCGCCAGTGAAATGCAAATTGATCATTTCAGCTGGCTCTTTAATTAGTCAAAGTGGCAGCTGTGAGTGAACCAAGGGCTAAATAAACAACCTGACAGACAACAATGGCTCAGACAGACACCCAAAAGGACTGCCTAGAATCTCGCCTGATTAGCAATCTAAAGGCTAAAGGCCAGGCTATAGATAAACACGCGCCCGCATAAAACATAATACACAGCAGCTACTTGAATACTTGATTTGCATTTATGCAGCGGCATCAAAAGATTTTCTGCTGATGCCACAGAAACCTTGCAGCCCTCACAACCCTTGCCTAGCCCCTCCCCCTACCCCTGCAATGCCGACAGAGCCAAGCCCCACAAAAAATAGATATACACTATTCACCTTGAACAATTTTTGTACCCCTTTATACTTTTTGTTTGCTTTCTATTTTCTGCATTGATTGATTTGCTTTGATTTACGCCAGCAGCAGCCGCCGCCGCCGCAAGAGGATGAAGCTCTTCAATCTCTATCTATACCACCTTAAGGACAACCCCACAACAAAATTAAACTGCTGACTCGTAGAAATATGCACACATCTAAGTGGACATAGGCTTAACCTGCTTGGCCTCTTCTCCTCCACATCACAGCATAGATCAGAGCTATCGCCTTGCAGCACTTGCCTGTCGCTGGTGCTGACTTTTTAATTAGCCCTGACATGGTTAACCTTTGTCTGAGCAGTCTGAGCCAGCCAAGTGGCCACAGGAAATATCAAATTTGTACATTTCAAGTGGCCGTCGAGAGCAACAGGCCAGTGACATTGTTCCAGTTGCCAGCGCCGGAGTCCTCAACTATCGCCATCAGGCGATGGCACTGTTCAGGTACAATTCAAAGAATTCAAGTACTCAATAGCCTAGATTCAACTCAAACAAACTTAACAGCAACTTGATAACTATGCCACTTAGCTGACATCACAATTGGCCGGCGAAAAGTTTGAGCACCTTCGCTTCATTTGCTCCATGTGCTGTCATAGCACTGACTGTGTGCCAAGTGCCAAATCAGAAATTATGTAACCAGAAGAGACGTATCAGGTCAGACTGACGAGGTATCCCAACCATAGTAAGTAATAATATCGGGTCGGGTGTGTCTGACTAGGAGATAGCTGAGACCTGATCGATGAAACTCCAACTAAACAAATTGCAAGTCTCTAACTCGATAGCAATATCCATAAGTGTTTGTAGGAGGGACAGATGGACGGATGGACAGACGGATGGACAGACAGATAGACAGACGGACGAACCAGATAACGGATGAACCGACGGACATACAGACAGACGGACGGACGGACAGACAGATAGACGGACAAACAGACGGACAGACGGACGAACAGACAGACAGACGGACAGACAGATAGACGGACAGAAAGACGGACGGACGAACCAGATATCGGATGAACCGACGGAGATACAGACAGACGGACAGACGGACAGATGAACAAGGCTATATCGACTTAGACGGTCTTCTTGAACAAGAATATATATACTTTATGGGCTTTGCTAAGCCTCATTCTGTCTGTTACACAAATTTGAGCTCAGCTTCCATTTTCATTGGGTTCAGGGCATAAAAACTACAAATTCATATGTATATCTAGTTCCCTTCAGCTTCCCTTCCTTAGTTTTCTCAGCTTCAGCCAGGCCTAACTCTCAATAAGATATTGTCAATTGAAGCTAGAAGTGAATCAAATGAATATTGAGAGTTGCCCATAAAATATTGATCAACTTAAGTCGCTGCAGAATCAACTAAGCATTTGCCCATGCCATAAATGAGGCTCAAAATGATGTCTCTATCTAGTGGAACGAGGGTCTACAACAATAATGCTATAATTATAAATAGTATTAGCAGCTTATATAGGCTGACCAGCCCCAAGGCTTCAATCAAAAATTGCCCTGAAAAGTATGCTATAAATTTGGTTGTCTTTAATTAGGGGTAGAGGCGCTGAGCGGAGTCTGCTTCATTTGGCTTGGGCTCAATTCTATTACCAATAATTGAAACTTAAGCATGTCATTAGCTTTGGTTTAGTTTGCTGCGAGTTCATAAAACAAACACACACGCAGTCACACACACACACGCAGTGGAAGCATCGACATTAGCATGTATTTTTATCATTTATATGCATGGCAGGCGGCGCATGAAAGTCAGTTTTATGTGATGAGAGTGTTCACTTCAGACGCACACAGCAAGCGCAACATGCCACGAATTGTGAATACTCTAACAGGCAGCGGATACGACAAACGTGTTGACGGAAGTAATATGGTCAAAGTTCTGGGTCTGTTCAGATCGTTTTGGTGAGGCTTTAAAGCATTTACGAATTGCAGTCTTGGGCACTCGCTGGCATTGCCTTACGACCTCTGCGACTGCGAGTGCCATGGACTGTGGCTGTGGTCCGTGTCCGTGTCCGTGTCCGTGTCGGTGTCGGTGTCGATGTCCGTATCCGTGCGGCCGTCCATTTCCGCGCAAACGTATTCCAGCTGGCGTGACGTAATAGATTTTACGCGACCATAAACATTCATAAAACATTCTTGCGCGTAACTCACATAATTTCGTAATCTCACATGTTCTTTCATTAAATAATTCATTTAATTTGATTTCAGCCTCGGTTGCGGCTGCACATACACAAACACAAGCGACTATATACGTATATATGTATATATTGATTAGATATGTAAGGCACATAAATATCCTATACTACACATACATATACTATATATATATATGTATATATATGTATATATATGTGTGCTGCATATTTCTGACTCTGTGTGTTGGCAGCTGGGCTATAGGAATTGTCCAGCCCAATGGCTTTTATGTGCGCTGTCGAAATTTATTTGCAGCGCATTTAATGAAAATATATCCGGCATTATTCGAATTGATCTAATAAAGCCACCCGCCTAATCTTAGCACGGACAGAGCCACAAAACCATCCGCAAAGGCTTTTTATGTAAATATGGATTATGTGCGCAGCATTTGATGGCTGCTTCAGCAAATGTGAAATGGATTACTTGACCAACTTTAATAAGGTCTGTGAGTGACTCGAGCACCAGCAAAAGATTAGCTTATCGCATGCACAAAACGTTTGATTTGTAACTGAATTAATTGGAAAAATTAAAAATGATTTAGCTTGTCAAGTATATCTCATTAAAAGTTTGATCTTTATAGAACCATAAAATCAGAGAAGTTCATAATAGCTAAGAAGAAAGTTAAGTGCAAGTCTTAGCCAGGCGTAAAGGCTGCTAAAAGTACTTAATGATCTGAGCATACTCAAGTATTTATGCCTTACTTACAAGATAATATACAAAAAATTTAATATATAATATAATATAATATAATATAATATAATATAATATAATATAATATTAAATAATATTTACATTTTAACAAACAAAGCATCTCAATCAAAAACAAAAATTTGTAATCTTAATATTCGTTTCAAATTATTTTCAAAATATTGTGTTTATCCCAAAATTTATATATGTAATTATATATAAATATATATATGTACAGCAGTGTTCATAAAAATAGTAGTGCGACAGAGTACTTACTGTTAGACACCAAAATATTGTGCTTATCGCTTAATTTTTTTTGTTCAACATTTAGTGCTTAGTCGCACTACTATTTTCATGAACACAGCTCTGCTCAGTCGCACTACTATTTTCATGAACACAGCTCTGCTCAATCGCACTACTATTTTCATGAACACAGCACTGCTCAATCGCACTACTATTTTCATGAACACAGCTCTGCTCAATCGCACTACTATTTTCATGAGCACAGCTCTGCTCAGTCGCACTACTATTTTCATGAACACAGCTCTGCTCAATCACACTACTATTTTCATGAACACAGCTCTGCTCAATCGCACTACTATTTTTATGAACACAGCTCTGCTCAATCACACTACTATTTTCATGAACACAGCTCTGCTCAATCGCACTACTATTTTCATGAACACAGCACTGCTCAATCACACTACTATTTTCATGAACACAGCTCTGCTCAATCGCACTACTATTTTCATGAACACAGCTCTGCTCAATTGCACTACTATTCTTATGAACACAGCTGTATATATATTTTATATATATATAAATTTAAAATGCAAATGGTACGATTCTAATGAGCACAAGAAATTGTAAGTGTTGAAGTAAACAAATCAATTTTTTGTGCAATTTAACAATTTGTTTATTTTGTTAATTTGTTTATTTTATTGTTTATTGTTTAACAAGACTGAACTTAGCCTAGCTTCTTTAGGCTAACTTAGCTTATGGTTACCAGTGCAGTATCGTGACTGTTCTTATGTCGATCACTCAGTGCTGGCTTGTGGATGTCAGGCTATAGCTAATTTTTAATCTATATTTTATATTAATCCTGGCCCAAAATTATATATATATTGCCCTGTATACCATGAGTATAAGTTTTCTTTCAATATCTCATATGATTTTCCTTATATTTTTTAAATCAATTTTTAAACTTTGTTTTTGAAGATAAGCCTTGGAAGTATAGCAGCTAGAGACCCCAAGCTTGGTATCTATTTATTTTCCTAGTAGCCATTCCACACTTGTAGCCCAAACAATATACAAAGATCACTTCATCTAGAGCCGCAGTTATCGATGGCTTAATCCACACTCTTAGCAGCTGAGGCAGGAACAAACACAGCCACTGCATAAGAGACTTGACTTGAGTTAATGACTTTTTCTGTCATGTTTATCTAGCGGAGGCTCAGCATAACTGCTATTCAAACACTTGCAATTATGCAACTCTTATTGCTTGCGAACTATAATTAATCTCAAGTGTTTAATTCTTGCATAAAGTAAACTGAAAACTTTTTGGCGTAGCTTAAATAAATAATAAAAGTCGGAGGAAAAGCTATTTGCATTGTATGGAGGTAAGTGCTGCAACTCGTATCAACTTTCGCTTCACTTGCCGCTCCCCACAGGCAGACGGCAGACGGACAGACTGACTGAGGCCCTATCGCAGCTCCTTTTGATGTTATAGCCGAGCGCATCTTCATGTTTGTGGCTAAAGTCGTCCAAATGTCCATAATGTTAATTTCGCGTTATTCTTTTCAATTTGCACAAACATCTGTGCTGCCTGCTGCCGACAGAGCGAGAGAACGACAGCTCGACAGTGCCTGGGAATAGGATGTTCATATGCAGATTATGCCAAACAGTTGACGCACAGTCTGTGAAAGAGGTTGCCGCCCCATATCTTGGTGCCTGCGTTCGGGCCACAAATCTTGCGTCTTTCATGCCATGCAAGACATGCCCGAAATTCATGGAAAACTCAGCTTGGAGAGCGGCGCATTTTAATTTTCTCTTTGCCCCCATGTGCTGCGCCAGGACGTGCGGGACGTGGCACAGAATTGAAAGAGTTTTGGCCTGATGATGCACTTTCAAGACGGCAGGCAGCCGACGACTAACGGCAGGGGTTAAGTGTAAAAATAATGGCTTGCCAGTGCAAGAAAAATGGTAAGCAAAAAGTTTTTAACTACGTGCCGAGGCAGTCAGGCAGCCAGGCAGCCAGGCAGCCCGGCAGCTAGGCAACCGGGCAGCCGGGCAGCCAGGCAACCAGGGTTCACTTTGGTGGCAAGCTTTAGAAATGCTTTTGGCCCAGTTTGCAACACGTTTGTTTCAAATTCAGCTTTCATCTATGCGTTCGCCGGAATTCGTGAATAGTTTTTGGACAGCTTCGTCGTTAAACGTGGCAGCACCTAATAGCCACGCCACCCCCACCACCCCTTACCAGGCTAAAGACAATGCCATTTTGGGCGAACTTAAGGCATGTTGACAATTTTCATGCCAGCGGAATTTGATTATGCAACAATAAATCTTTAGTTCATTTGCCAAAGAGAGTACGGCAAATGCTGTATAGATGCGCGGCTTTGTGTACCTGTGGTATTTGGGGCGATGGTGGGGCGACGGTGGGCGCCACACGTGAAATTAGCATGTGAAAATATTTGTCAAAGATTTGCGCAAAATTATGCGCAGTGTTTGCGCAAAAATACACGAGCCGAAACTTTTCACAATTTTAATTTAAATTTTTCACCGAGTTTGCTCACACACACACACACACATGTGTGTGTGTTGTGTGTGTGGCCAGAAAAGTTTGCTGACTGAAAATATTTGGGAGGCAACACAAAAAAAAAAACAGAAATGATGTTGCATCACAGACTAAAGCGCTTCAAAATTTTGCAAATTTCCAAACTTGTTTGCCAAGTTTCGCCTCATGCACCTACAGGGCGTGCCAGTACGAGAGAGAAAAACACAGAGACAGAGACAGAGAGAGAGAGAGAGAGAAGAAGAAGATAATTTTTGTTTTTAGTATTTTTATCCTTGTTTTGATAAGCTATTTACATAAGCTGATGTGCGAGCACAAGCATGTTATATGAGCCAAGTTTGCGTTAGCGACCGAAAAAAGTTTTGAAGTCAGAGTAAGCTGGGTCAGTCACCAGGACTGTCGTTGTTGTTGTTGCTGCTGTTTGAATGTGCCGAAATTGTTGGGACGCTCGCCAAGTCAGCAGCATGAAATGTGCGACGGATTAACGCACAACAAATGCTCTTTAGCCAGTCGTCTGTGTGTGTGTGTGGGGCATAGTGTGTATGTAGGTAGTGGTTCGAGCAATTCTAATCGCTGCTTGGCAGCGGGTTTGCCTTTGTATTCAATGCTCACTGGCCGCCTTTAATGGCATTGCAAATGGGACAGCCTGGCCGATGATGACCAAATGACAACAACATTGTTGGGTGCGGTGGGTGCGGTGGCTCGGTGGGCTTAGCTGCTTGCTTTCGGTGGTGGGTGGTGTACAATTACGTCGCATAAGCAATGCGTTTTTTATGGCGCTAGCGATTATGGCCCCGACAACAGCAGCAACAATAACAACAGATAAGCCACGCGGTCGTATACATGATGTTTGATGCCGTCCGTAAATAAGTTCATTCTGAAGACCAAGTACATAAGAGCCAAGACATTCATATGCCTATATGTATGTATAAATGTGTGTATATAAAAATTTAAGCAAGATTTTCTAAACCTATTCCAAACCTATTTCAAACCTATTCCAAACCTATTCCAAACCTTTTCCAAACCTATTGCAAAACTATTCCAAAGCTTAAAAGCTTTGATATTTGATTTGCAGTCACAGCTACAACATTTAATATATAACTAGAAGATAATTCCATGTTGATAATTCAATTGAATTTAACTGATATTTTCATTTATATTCATTTGCTTATAAAAAAAGAATGTTCTTACCCGAAAAAAAACACACACGCGCAGTTATTTTATTGCCATCTATTGGTTGGAGGGAGACAGACTTTTATATGCGCTCACTAAAAGAGAAGAAAGAGAAAGAAATGGATTATGGTTTAGTCAAGGTGTAAGAGTTGGCAAAAAGATTGAGTAAGAGATACTGAGAAATGGAAAAAATGGAGAAAGAGAAATGGATAGAGAGAGAGAAAGTGAGAGTGAGAGAAAGGATAGCTTGAGCTATGTCAGAAATCATTTTATAATCATTCGCGGACTTTCTATAGTATACCTATATATATACCTTCTATATATATACCTACATAGGTATAGAATATGTATGTTTTCAAAATTTATCACTACTATTCTTATGAACACTACTATTTTAATGAGCACTACTATTTTCATGGGCACTACTATTTTCATGAGCACTACTATTTTCATGAGCACATCTGTAAATTGCTGAATATTATCTATGATTTCCTGGTCAACTCGTATGTATGTTTTCAAAATTTATCACTACTATTTTCATGAACACTACTATTTTAATGGACACTACTATTTTAATGAGCACTACTATTTTTATAAACACTACTATTTTAATGGGCACTACTATTTTCATGAGCACTACTATTTTCATGAGCACATCTGTAAATTGCTGAATAATATCTATGATTTCCTGGTCAACTAGTTCTTTGACTTCCTTGAAGTCTTTGCATCACTTTGAAACATGTTTCTCTGACACAGTCGCTTCACAGATCTTATCATATACCAAATTTAATAGGAATTCTTTGCTCAACGAATTCAAGTATCAAAAATTCAATTTTATATACTGAGGTTTCTATGTCAGCTATGAAGATTTAACCAATCGCCTCCTACAATCAGTCAGTCAGGCCAGATTGAATGTCACAATGATTGAATGTCACAATACTCGTTAAAAGTATTCAATGCTTCCCTTGGAGTCGTACTCAGTACTCAGCTCAGCCCTAGCCATACAAATATATTTGCTGTATATGCGTACATATTAAAAATAAAATAAAAATCAAAAACGAAAAGAGCCAACAGAAAAAGAATGAACATTGCAAAATTATAAATAGAAAATTCCAAAGGTCTTAACAGATTTTCCAAATATTGGATTCATATGAGTACAAATTACATATTATTTGAATTAGTTTATTCAAGAAGAAATTGATAATATTTTAGTTAGCTAAAAACAGCTTTTCGCAAGTTGATTGACTATGAATGCAGAATTCATTAGTTTTACATAAAATATTATTAAAAAATTCTATCACGAATATTTCAGAAATGCTTGTCGAAAAGTCTATTAAAGCATTTCACTCTAATTGCCTTTCTTTTTTGGTTATATTACATATGAAGTATATGATATGGCCTCAAACTGCTTTATCTGTTGTGGATGTGCACACTTTCATGTACACACTCCATCTGTGTTATGGATGTGAGCTGCTGGAGACCCTTTTTTTTCTTTATTTGGTATCAATTCAATTGGCAGCTGAATTCGTGCTCAAGTCATTTGGCTCGAATCGATGACGGCGTCACAATTATTCATTGTGTTACACTAGCAGCTCACACACACACACACACAAATCTCTTTGCTGTTGTTTGTTGCTTATTTTTGTCTTTGTCTTGTGATTTGCCTTGGCTGCAGCTTGCGCAGCTTCCCTTCGCTCCAGCCTTGCTTCGGCATAGAATTTGATGTCTGGACCATTCTCGCAATTCGCATTTGCGTTTGCGTTTGCGTTTGCGTTTGCGCTTGCCAATTGACAGTGAAAACTAACGAGACGGAAAAGTAAACGCACTGTGAGTAATATTAGTTTGTAATTTGATTTTATGGCTGCTGTTGTTGCTGTTGCTGTTGCTGCCATTGTTGCTATTTGTTGCCTTGGGCAGCGCGTTGCTTACAATTGAAGCGGCATATACATATATATATATATACACACAGTCAGCCTGAATGGTTATTTATTGTATGTAGTGTTTGGATAGGTGCACACCCACACACACCACACTCTTTCCCCCTCTCACACACATAGAGAACTACATATGTTTGTGCTTATTGTTGTTATTGTGGGGCAGGCTCTAGCAACTGTTAACGCACTGACAATAGCTAATAGGAATTAGCTCATTAAATGTTCAGCAGCCACGCGAATTAATTCTATTTCAGCTAAATATAAAGAGAAATTACATAGCTGAACAAGCAGAGCAGCAAATTTAATTATCAAATATTTCCATAGATATTTATATATATTTGATATGCATGCGCATAATTGAAAAAGGCTTTAAGCAAATGCTTCTCAACACTTTCAAAACTTGCAGTTGATATACAGCTTTACACTTAGTCTTTAAACCCTTGAAAAACTCGCTTAACCACCATTGCTTTCTGGATAGCTGCACAAAAGTCGAATTAGCTGCTTTCCTTGGCGTGGCTCGCTCACCTGTTCTACCTTTTGCTGTCACTGAAGTTTCTCAGCACAATTTGTAATTTCTATGAAAATAAATTGAAGTTTTGCTATGTCTGTCAGGTTTAATATAGTAATTTTTGGTGCAAATAATCGAGCATCAAAAAGTAAACTTCAATCTTTGATTTTTCCTGCAAAACTCAGACTATATATCTTTCTATATTAATTTTTGTTCATAAAGAGAATCAATTTTGTGGCCTATACAAAAAATTTGGTAACTCTGGCTGCCAAATTGGGCGCAATATTCACAATTGAAGTTGGGCGCGCTTCAGCAGGAGATGACAAATTTAGAGCCACATTTTTTTGTAGACTTTTTTCAAAATTTAAAAAAGAAATATATTTTTAGTTATGATATAGAAGCCAATTTTATTTTATTTGAAGAAGAATAAGGCAGAGCTTAACACAAAAATAATAGCTTGAATGATATAGAAAATATTCAACATATTCAACAACGTGAAGAGCGCGCTCTGCTGATGACCAATTCAGAGCAACATTTTTTTGTAGGCTTTTTTTCAAAATTAAAAAAGAAATATTCCCAGTTATGATACAAAGCAAAATTTTGTTTAATTTGAAGCAGAATAAAATAGAGTCTAACATAAAAATAATTGTAGTACAATCTAAAACTTCATTGACATAGAAAATATTCAACATTTAGGGAGAACGTGAAGGGCGCGCTATCCTAACGATGCGCACTGTATATCCACAAAATCTGTAACCGAAACTGTTTAAATGTTAAGTAAATGAAAAGTTGTTGAAACTGTCATATGTTAGGTCAATACTGAAGACTTTGCAAACAGCGAAACCCAAATGTTATGTAGGAGACAAATATTTACGTTTGCTTTGTTGTACTCGCATTTCGAGACAGTTGGCAACATTGATTACCTTTAATGTGGCTCGACTGTGTCAAGAACTTTCCCTTTCACTCTTTATGGTTAAGTATCACTGACTCTTGCACTCAGTCAGTGACTCACTGGCGCACTGACTCACTGGCTCACTGGCTCACTGACTCACTGGCTCACTGATATGCAAATGATATTGTATTGTGTATGGCTATATAAAACTGATATCTGGCGCACTAATCTTAGATACAAACAATATATTCAAAAAGCGACCTAGATCCTGGCTCAACGTCGAATAACAACAACAAGCAAACAACAACAACAACAACAACAATAACAATGAGGACTACAACTGCGATAATAATAACAATAGTAAAAGTGAATGCCAGCTCGAAGCAGAGCGGAAGGAACGTAGTGAGCGATGGCTTGTAATGTGCCAGGGCAGAGGCAATTGGGTAACAGAAGAAAATGAAGAAGAGGAAGAAGCGGCAGGAGGATGAGGAGGAGCACTAGGAGAAGGCGAACGGGGAAGGGACAGTTAAAAGGGGAAACGTGCCTGGCTGTGGTTGTGCGGCATAGATGATGAGGCACTCGTGACCAGCCAGCACAGCCAACAGAGACAGAGCGAGCGGGCAAGTCCATAGAAAGAATGAACGAGTCTCTATGAGTATGAGTGTGTGTGTGTGTGTGTGTGTGTGTGTTTGTAGTGAAAATTTTTAAAAATTACACTGAAATGGGCAGAATGCTCATTGTTGTTTCTGTTGTTTTTTTTTGTTGCTTTCGCCTGTCCCACAAAACAACATTTGAATGGCAAATATGAGTGCAAATAACTAGGCAAATGTCACTGCAAAGTGTAGAATACAAATCCAAAGTGAAGTGCCATTGCAGCGACTATAGTTGTAGGTATATAGTATATATACAATAGTATAAATGTATATAAATTTCTATATATCTCTAAATGTTTCATAACAAATTTATAGAGTATGAATGTTTGTCAGGCTAGATATATAGCCATACATCACTGAGAGCTTGTTGTGTTTATCTCTTCAACTAGTGTTTAGTTATTATTAGTTAGTTTAGCTTAAATAATAACTGAATATGTTCACTTGGCTCACAGATAGTTGCTGAGCCTACAGTCTATACAGTATATAACGAACCCAACATTTGTATGCAAGAAGTGAGCTGCTGTTCACCCCGAAGACAAATGACAAAACTTTTGAGTTTTATACTTATTAGTGAGACTGTTTATTGAATTTGTGTATCACGTATAAGTAGAAGACTTCAAATTTGAGTTATTCAAGCCCAGCAACAAACTGTCAATTAAAAACAAAATGCTTATGTATTGTACAAACAAATCTAGATACGCGGATAGACTGACTGGCAGTGCATCCAAACTCTCTTGCATCTAATCTGGCTAAAAACAACAACAGGCGAAGGCTGAGAAGGTAAGGAAGTCAACTAAACTATAGAATAACATAAAATTAGTAATAAATAAGTCTAGAGTTAAGTCATATATACTGGCGTATGTCAGTATACACACTCATTAGTGAAGGCTTAAAGCTAAATGAAAAAGCTGCAACAAAAAAAGTAAAAAAAGTATGCAGGTCCCCATTGACAGTTGTGGTACGAGTATATAAGTCTATGGAGTCGCATCAGTGTGCTGGCTAAATAAAACACTTACGTTTAGCCTGGAGCTCGTTGGAGACCTTAATTTACGAACAACCCTCGTACCAAACACAGCACCTTCCTCATATGCAACACTGAACTAGCCAAAACTCTTCACCCTTGGTCGAAGACATATTAAACAAACAAACAAACAATAACATAAAATCTACAAACTATACTTCCACTTCCAACATGCTCACCAGAAGACTTCGCCATAGCAGAAGACGCAAAAGACTTAAGAGGACTTACTCAATACACTTGCCGAATCGCTTCATATCATATTCAACTCATTGAAATACTTCCTCACCTTGGCTAAAAGCTTTGATTACACAGCAACAAAGAAGTCTTGCTTTACATCCTAGCATCCAAGACTCTAGTACAAGTCTTTAAATAGCAACAGCAAACTTGAAAATCATTTGCTAATGCAAATTATAATAAAGTCTAAAATTGGAAAAAAAAAAACATCTCTTTATATAGAAACTTCTTTTTGTCTATTATATCCTGAAATACTGCTAGAGGTATGTGTTCTCCGCAGTACACCAAGCAAATAGGTTGGTTCTAGTCAGCAGATACCCTGTATCAGGAATGTTGATACTCTTCAAGGAGTTTTCTTTTATATCTAGATATAGCTTATGAAGTGATTTGATATTTTGATAGTTATATCACATGACTTTAGAGCATTTTATTTCATTATGAAAATGTTTGTTTATTCTGCATAGCAAAAGCTGCTTGATGTCTGCATCGATTCTTAGGCTAGTCTTGGCTTGACATTTGAAAGGGAAATGCTCTACATTTGATATTATAATAAGTTTTAATTCCCTTAATGCTCTCGCTATTTTAACTCTTGTTACAGTCTGGATATGTAGTCAGTTTAGTTTTATTAGTTGTAAGCAAGGTAAGTAAGTGTGTTGTCATTCTCTATTAATTTCTATATACATACAGGCCCGCTCAACTGAATAGCTTTGACTTTTTCAAAAGGTGGGAAAAGTTATATCTCTTCAACTAGAACTTCGATTTGGATGAAATAAATTTTGTAATATCAATAAATTAGTGACTTATGATGAAGTTTCTGGTCTGTAAGTTTGGATTTTATATGATTTTTATTAATTTTTTGAAGATCTGAATAGGTTTGAGAACTTTATCTTTAATTTGTGATTGGATAACTGTAATTAATTTAAATTTTTAGTATTGTAAGATATAAAGCATTATTTGTTTTGCAAAAGTGGATTGCGGCAGACCTTTGTGCCATTTTTAAATGGGACAAATAAAATACTACTTAGAATTTGGCCTAAAACACCAAAAAAAACTTCACAATATTGGCCGCCCTCAAAATATTGTTTTAAATTCTTTCTGTAATGAAGGACATTACGGAAAAAATATGAAAAAAGAAACAAATATGCAATGACTACAAGGTGCAATTCAAAAGTTCCAGGACCTTATAAAAAAAATAAAAAATAGATTTTCTTTGGCAAAAATTTTATTGGTCGCCTTCGAAATAGTCCCCTTCGGACTGAATACAACGATTTGCACGATCAAGAAGATTATCAAATGACTTTTTTAGGTCATCCTTCGGTATGGCGTTGAGTATGGCGGTCGAAGCCTTTTGAATAGCATCAATGTCAGCATACCGTTTTCCTTTCATTGCCAAATGAAGTTTTCCGAACAAGTAGAAGTCGCAGGGTGCCATATCAGGCGAATACGGTGAATGGTTGATGGTTAAAATGTGATTTTTGGTCAAATAATCCGTCGTGAGCGTCGAACGGTGAGATGGCGCATTATCATGCAACAATCGCCAGCTTCGACGGACACAACAAAAGTACTGTCACTTTTAGCGCGATATCTCGGCTTCTATACGTCCGAATGTCTTGAAAATTTGACACAACATGACAGAGACAATCAAACGATAAAATTTTCAGACAGATGGCGCCACTAGAAAGCGCGAAATTTAAAAACTTTTGAATTGCACCTTGTATATATACTATATCAAACCTATTCAGTTGAGCGCGACTGTAAATGCCCAAGACTTGCAATACTATCCCTTGACGACAAAATGCTTGAAAAATGTGAGTAAGCGAAGCGTTAAACGTGGGACCTGGGCAGTTTGTCAATTTCGTATTATACAATTGCAAATTATAAATAAAGTTTAATAAAATACTTCAAATTTAAGCAACTTTGATTTGTAATTCCAAAGCCCTTTTCATACCATTACAAGACCTGTGCAACCCTCATTTCCAAGCTCCATAGCCTTACAGCCCTGCATATGCAAACTCAAACGATAGTATCGCCTGCATTAGTCCAGCACACACACACACACACAGACATGTCTCTAGCTTGATTGACAGCTTTGCTGCTAACCAAGTGACTAAAGTGGTCATTCGATTTTGGTTCAAGGGCGTCAGTGGCAAGTGAAAGCAAATAATCAGAGAGCAAGAAAATAAAAACGAATAGAGGAACACACAGCTCACGGTCTACGTGCCTGTTTAGCGCCGACATATGCCACACGTGACAGCCGCGGCATGCAGCACGGGAGTTGACACGTTTCGTTGCAGGCCAAATCAAGTGAAGCCCCATTCGGGCCAAAAAAGTCAGCCAGCGCGGGCTAATCAAATTTCAGCTGTGCCACTTAGTTGGCAACTTGAAATGCGAGTAGGTAAGAAGTGCTGCAATGGGCAATGCTCGACGTGGAAATACCCTGCTGCAAGTTGAAATGGAAGTTAGTAGAAAGTGCTGCAATGGGCAATGCTCGACGTGGAAATACCCTGCTGCAACTAGAAATGCGAGTAGGTAAGAAGTGCTGCAATGGGCAATGCTCGACGTGGAAATACCCTGCTGCAAGTTGAAATGGAAGTTAGTAGAAAGTGCTGCAATGGGCAATGCTCGACGTGGAAATACCCTGCTTCAACTAGAAATGCGAGTAGGTAAGAAGTGCTGCAATGGGCAATGCTCGACGTAGAAATACCCTGCTGCAAGTTGAAATGTAAGTAGGTAAGAAGTGCTGCAGTGGGCAATGCTCGACGTGGAAATACCCTGATGCAACTAAAAAGCTTGCAGTGGGTAATGCCCCACGTAGAAATACTCTGCACCTCTCGACCAAGCGGCATATTTTTCTCATTCATCCAATCAGACTTGGTTGATGCAAACTCCCACTAGAAATCACTAGAGATCCCCAGATCACTGCTTGCAGACAACTCAACGACAATTTGAGTGTGACTTGAGAAGTTTCCACACGATTTCTTGATTTCTCTGCTGAAATATTTACCAAATAATTAAAAGTGAAAATAAAAATGAATAAATAAGTTGGCAATGCCGATAAAATCGTGCCACATGTGACTGACGTAGCTGCATGTGGACAACTGAATTATTGATTAGTTTACAGCAAGTACTGAAGTTGTTGTTGCTGTTGTTGTTTGGCTTGACTGCAGCAATTGCGGAAACTTGTACTGCAAAACTGTCAACGAGGCAACGCTGACAAAAAAAAACAGAAAAAAAACTGCTGACAAGGTCGTTGATTTTGAGGGTAAAGCAATATCTTCATAGGCTCGCACCTATCAACCCCATCACCCAACCATCCGACCACCCACCCACTTTCGAACTGCACAAGTATAGGGGATACTTGTTTGTCCGTAATTGTGTATGACTGCAACAGCAGAGGAACAACAACAATTTACGACGTCTCTTCGGTTCGGTTCGCTTCGTTTCGTTTAGTTTATTTTATTGCGGCTTATTTGAGTTTACAACAAGTCGAGTCGAGTCGAGTCGACTCGAGTCGAGCCCACATTGCTCATTTATATTGAGACTGTACATATTTCCGCTATGTAGACCGAGTCCAGGCCAAGTTGCCTGCCCCCACCACACCAGTCATCATGCGGCGTCGCACCGCAATTTGTGTGCCTGCAGTGACCCAGTAACATGGAAAACAGCCGCATCGACAACAGAGCCGCCTTCTCACACCCTGGCTCATCCACATCCACATCCACATTCACATCCACATTCACATCCTCATCCACATTCACATCCACACATCCATATCCTCATCCTCATTCTCATCAGCATGCCCATGTCAATCCTCGCCGTCGTCTTGCACACCCTTTTTGGGCCGCTGTGAAGCGCTTTCCGCACAAATTCCTCCATTTGACCTACTTAAATGTCGTAATTTATGAGTATACAGTGTGAAATTGTTTAAAAGTGGCGCCCCTTAGCGTCGTCATATCCAAGAAGAAGCGTCTTCTTGCTCAGTCTTGGCCGCCAGCAGCTGGCTAAGGTAAAGTTAAGTACAATCACAAACGTTAGCTGGTGCCTCTTCTCATGCTGTTCGTTAACTTGAGCAAATACTTTTTAAGCGAGAGATTTTCATTCATTATTCAATTGGAAGTATGAATAATATGATTTTGTATTCTGACTGAGTTTAGTTAATAATTTTTAGCTTTTTTTGGTGAAGTTTTTTAGATTAAAATGAAGAATAAATTAGTAATTAAATATATTTTTTTAAATAAAAAATAAATTAATAATAAAACATATATTTTAATAAAAAAATAAAATAATCAAATATATTTCTAAATATTTTAGATTAAAATAAAAAATAAATTATTAAGAAAATATATTTTTTAATAAAAATAAATAAATAATTAATAAAATATATTTTTAAATAAAAAAATAAATTAATAAAAATATATTTCAAAATATTTTCGGCTTAAATTTGTGAAATCTTTTTGATTAAAATTAAAAATAAAATATTTAGAAAATATGTTTTTAAATAAAAAAATATTAAGAAAATATATTTCTAAATATTTTCGGCATAAATTGTTGAAATCTTTTAGATTAAAATTAAAAATAAAATATTAAGAAAAAATATTTTAAAATAGAAAAATAAATTATTAATAAAATATATATATTTTTAAATACAAAAATAAATTTATAAAATTTATTTCTAAATATTAAATTGATTCTTCTTTTCTTTATATTAATATAAAATATAAATAATAATATTTAATAAAAGTTTTTCATATAGAACACAAACGTAAGCTACATTTCCCTCTTCCTTTACTTGAGCAAATACTTTCGAAGCGAATTTTTCATTCAATATTCGATTGATATGCTTTATAAGTAAGGCTAATATATGAACTAGAGCTCTAATTGAATATAGCTAATTATCCTTTATTTTTTAAAATTTTTTTCCTAGACGAAGCAAGCATCTACTGCCTTGCTCTGCTTTAATTAGGGTATTCCCTTTAATTATATACATATTAAAATGTATATTTAAGCTTTAAGCAGCAGCTGTTATGGGCTTAATAAATATAACCACACACACACACACACACACACACACACACACTCACACACACTCTCTCTCCTGTATGTGTATGCATAATATAAGTAATAAATAGAAGTTCCATAGGCCATGAAAAATTGTTACAAATTAATCGGCAAACGTTTGCCTGAGAACCGCGGGGGCGGTCGAGGGTGGTGGGTGTGGCATAAAATGAGCAGCGCCGGCAATTTGTAGGCCATAAATTTAAAACTGAATTAATGGCGTTTGAAATCGAAATGGCGCTAGACATCGACGACAAAGAGCCGCAAAATTTTAATGTCGCAGCCTCGGTCCGTTGAGTGGCTGCGTGGGCATGGGCATGGGCATGGGCATGGGCGTGGGTGTGTTCGAGAGGCTGGCTGGCTGGTGGTTTGCTGCCTGATGGCTGATGGCTTGTGGTCGTGATGGAGAATGAATTGAAATCAATTGAATTAATTATTGGCGCTTAATTGATTGAAACGAAGCGAATTCAGCTTCAGCTACAGCTTCGGCTTCCCTTTGCCTTGCCTCAATTCACAATTCTTTGCTTGGCATGCCACCATGCCACGCTGCTAGTCCAAATGCCAGTGCAGTTGCCACGTTAACAAGCTGCCAACTGTTTTTCATTCATATTCGCCCGCCTGACTTTTCACGTAACTCTCTGCTCTCTCCCACTCTCCCACTCTCTCTCTCTCTCTCTCTGTTCGCTATGTTCTGCGCCCTGCGCCCTTCTTTGCGCTTCTCACATTCATTGTCGTTGCTAAATAGAGCGCATTTTAGCCATTTCATTTTCATAAAATCAATTAGCCGTTGACGTTGTTGCCGTTGCTGCCTTCTCTGCCAATCCGCGCCAGTTGCTCCATTTTCAGTGCTTGCGAATCGGGCGCTACATAATAAAAGCAACAACAACGACAACAGTTTCGGGGAGCAGCGGGAGCTCAACAAAGCGTGTGGCATGCAAAATATCAGCAGCGACGCGCTGCAAGCGGCGGCGGCGGCTCTGGGACGATGTTTGCCAAGTGCCAGCAAGAGGGTTGCCACTGCCGCTTGCCGCTTGCCGCTTGCCGCTAAGAGGGTGAAGGGTAGTGGAGCGAATATTGTTGTATTGCGTTTGCTAGCAGCAATTGAACGAGCTTATTGATTGGCCACGTTCCGCCCTCTCCAACTGACTTGTGTTAGTTACTCTCGCTTTGAGCTCGGTGTGTATGTGTGTGTGTGTGTCTGACTGTTGATTTTGTCTTAAATATTCTGATTTAGAGCGCGCACTCGCATCTATGGAAAGTCTAATTAATTTACTACCACCACAGTGAGAGCAATTTGGCAACATGAAAAACTTATGCAAGCAATTAACCTTGATTGCGTATCTTATAGCGGGCAATTAACTTGTAGATTTATGCATAAATAATGCTCAGACTCAACTGAACTATAGATCAAGTATAGTTCGAGCAGGCTGTCTTAGCTGTTATATCTCTTGGCAAGTGCATGAATCGAGCTTGGGCTTTCATTAGATCAGATGAAATAGTGAAAATGTCATTCTCATAATGGGCATGTGACAAACAAGCCACAGCGAGACCTCCTTTTTAGTCATAGCCATCCAATTGGGCCTGCTCAGGCTGAGTTGGAGGCGGGCTGCGGGCTGTGGGTAGATTTTTGCAGCGTAAGCCTATTGCAGGAGCCTGGCTGGGGCCCCGATTGGCAGCAACGGCAACAGCAGCAGCAGCAGCAGCAGCACTTTGACCTTATTTGCATGTACCTGTGCCGCGAATCAATTCTTGGCTGCAGCTGAACCAACAACAACACAAGTTGAGCACCGCATTGACGCCCGCAGCCCACAGTCCACAGCCCTCAAGCGCACAGCCCTCAGCCCACCTTTATTGCGGTTAGGCTGGGCGGCAATTGCAACAAATGGAAACGAATTCCCGTATTGGAGTTCGAATTGCAATTGAAATTGGTTTCACTGCATTGTCAGGTCAGGGCGGAGCGGCGCAAAGCAAAGCGGACCGAAACAGGACGCCGTTTGCTTGTGCTGCTTGGCTGTTCCGCCTAAACCTGCCCAGCCGCCCCCCTTCAACGCTCATTGCGGTCGAAGTTCTTTTTCCCTTGCCTTGCCTCTGCCACTGCCACTGCTGCATGTTGTTGATTATTGTTGCAGGCGCTGATTTAATGCAAAAAGCCGCCAACTGCGCCGCGGCGGCTGCTTGACTTGCCGTACGACTAAAAAGAGCCAACACAGACGAAGAATACACAGAGAACTGGCAAAAACACACAAACACACACACACACACACACACACATACAACATAAAAATGTTAAAAGGCGCTTCTAAGTAAATAACTGGGTTTATGGGTCGATTGGGTGCACCAAATCGTGAGGCCCCCACACTGAGTGCTAGACGATAAGCGCAGAGGAAGCGGAGGCCGCTAACGCAGCGATTGATGGCGTGACTGCAGCACAGACGGACTACGGACAGCAGACGGTGACTGCGACTGTGACTGTGACTGTGAGTGTGACTGTGACTATAACTGTGACTGTGACTGTGACTGCGAAAAGAAAACACAATAAATGTACAGCATTAGAGGCGAGTTAGAGGCTTTCTGCGTTTGCTAAATATCAATTATTATCTTCTCTTTCTCTGTTGCTTTATTTGAATGGCAATGTTGATTGAATGGCTGCAACGGTTACTGAATTGATACCTAGCTCATATTTTATTAGAAGCAAATGGCTACGAAATAGATGCTGTAGCTGCCATGAAAGTATTCAACTAGTTGTCTCAAGTCTCTTCATAGTTTTCATAATATGTTTTATATATTTTATGTATTTAATATATTTGATATATTTTATATATTTGATGAATTTTATATATTTTATATGCTTTATATATATTTTTTATATATTTTATATATTTTATTCAAGCCACGTGCTGGATGGACAATGGACAACAATGGACACCATTGGGCTTGCACATGAAACGTTAGAAATCTTTAGTTTTGACTCAAAAGACGTGCTATGAAGCTTAAGTGTTCATAATTATATATATAATACCAAGGCTTTGAATCTATCTAGTCACCTTCAAAGTAATCCCCCTCAGATAAGCTGAAACGTTTGTCACTTTATATTTTACTATTAGATAAAAAAATATAAATAATAAAAAAAATAATACATAATATGAAAATATTTTCAGATTTTTCTACTTTTAATTAAAATATTAAAAAAAAGTAAATAAAAAATAATAATAATAAAAGTAATAATTATAAAATAATAATAGCTAAATATTGTATTTATTAAGATAGCTAACAGACATTTGCCTAGCTGCTTTATACGAGGTCTGCTCAAAAAGTATAGCGAATTTTGTGTTTTATTTTTCAAATGAATATCTATTTCGTCTACTTCAAACTAAGACCCTTCACATATGCCAATGCTTTAAGTCTATCTTGTCAGCTTCAAAGTAATTCCCCTCAGATAAGTACTTTTCCAATCCTCAAAAAAATGATTTAAATTCATTTTTTATGATCTTCTTTAGCTCATTCATCGATGTCGTCTCCATCTGCTCAATCATAGCTTGGCCTCGCTTTGCTTTTATTTGCCTCTACAGTTTCGGGCACAAGAACAAGTCAAAAGGGCTCAGCTCGCTGGCTGCGGCATCATTAGTGTCTTGTTTTTGGCCAAAAATTTGATACATATTTTTTGATAAATTTTTGGGAATAGACAAAAGTCGCAGACGATATCAAATATGTTCAAGCAAAACAACTGTCAAAAATTAGCTGAGTGGAAATTTGACATTTGCGTTACTTTTCGAACAGACCTC